>BRDA01011218.1:43230-56968 GCA_036984385.1 Crenuchus spilurus | reverse complement strand
ACGACCCTAAACACACAAGTCGTTCTACCAAAGAACGTTTAAAGAACAGTTACAGAAATGTTTAGTTACAGTTATTGCTGTAAAGGGGGGTCACAGCAGATACTGAAAGCAGAGGTTCACATACTTTTGCCTCTCACAAATATGTCATATTGGGTCATTTTCCTTACGTTGAACCATGATGATGTGTGATCGGCGGTCCTGACGGCTGCACGCTGCTGACTGTACAAATTTCTCAGCAGCTGGATCAGGTGTGAGGGNNNAATCACGACCACAGTCATATCAGAATATTGGACTTGGAGTGTTCAATGGTGTGCATGTCAAGGTTGCAAGGTGTAAGCAAATGCTCTGCTAAGGACCACGTGGACAAGCCAGGAACAATGTCTACTAGAATAATGTTTTGTGGACAGATTACTCCAAAATAGGTTTTTTGGTTTAAATGAAAAGTGTTATGTTTGGAGAAAAGAAAACACTGCATTCCAGCATAAGAACCTTATCTCATGTGTGAAACATGGTGGTGGTAGTATCAGGGTTTGGGCCTGTTTTGCTGCATCTGGGCCAGGACAGCTTGGCATCATTGATGGAACAATGAATTGTGAATTATATCAGAGAATTCTAAAGAAAATGTCAGGACATCTGTCCATGAACTGAATCTCAAGAGAAGGTGCGTCTGCAGCAAGACAACGACCCTAAACACACAAGTCGTTCTACCAAAGAACGTTTAAAGAACAGTTACAGAAACGTTTAGTTACAGTTATTGCTGTAAATGGGGGTCACAGCAGATACTGAAAGCAGAGGTTCACATACTTTTGCCTCGCACAAATGTGTCATATTGGATCATTTTCCTTACGTTGAACCATGATGATGTGTGATCGGCGGTCCTGACGGCTGCACGCTGCTGACTGTACAAATTTCTCAGCAGCTGGATCAGGTGTGAGGGGAAACCCATCTCCAGCATGTTATGTCTAATATTTATTATATTAAATAAATTATATTATATTATTATATTTAACAAATTATTATATTAAATAATATTTATTATATTACATATTATGTCTAATATGTGTTAAGTCTAATATTTGTGTCTCATTTATTTAACTGGGTTCTCTTTATCTACTTTTAGGACTTGTGTGAACTATGATGATGTTCTAAATTTAAAAAAATTATAATTTATACAACGTTCTCAAATGTTCTGAAAGCTTTTAAGACTAACGATGCTCCGTTTTATTGATTCAGTTTAATATTTACAGCAGATATGTTCATCTTTAAATGATCTGTAACTAGTGTGCCATCATACAAACCTGCGCTTTTATGTGGATATGGTTTAAGACTAGTCCTGGACTACACAGTGTTTAAATAGGGCTTAATCCCTGTCTGGAGATCTTTAGGTTGCCTGTGCTTAATCATGTACATGAAACATACATTAAAGTAAAACCACACAAAGACACAACAGTCAGCACAAAGACTTCAGTTCTGACCAATCTCTGGGTTAAAAACGGACCGCATGCTTAATTCTGAGAGCCTCCGGAGAAGCCGTTCCAGTCCAGCCGTTTGAGCTCATTGGGGGAATTTAAAAAAGCAGGATCTCACTAAACCTGGCTAACGTCAACCAAAGGAGCGGGCCATGCAAGAGAAATGTTCCTCTTCTGCGACTGGATCAGCTGGACTTTGGGTTTACGTTATCTGGTTTACTGAGAAAGTCCTGCTTTAGTTCTGCCTCGTGAGCGGCGCCGTTCACTCCACATTCTGCCGGAGGATCCTCTTCTCTTCCTCAACAAAGTTTTTGTCGGATGTGGCCTGGCCCATGTCCCTCTTCCTCTTCTCCTTCTGCTGGAAGGTCTCCACTCGACGCCTCTTAGCAGATTTGGGCTTGTCCTCCTCCGGCTCTTCTTCATCTGGGCAGGAAAAGAAACGAGAATGAGACGCAAGACATGCATCTTTACATTTTATTAACAATAACATCACCAATAAGCCATAACATTAAAGCCGCCTGCCATCAACATAACACTGAGCACCCTGAACTCTGACCTGCGGTGTCTGGATCCACGATATTCAAACAGGCGTGTCAAACTGCAGTCCTAACGGGCTGGATTCCTGCACGGTTTGGTGATCTTCCTGATTAAACACACCTGATTCAACTTAGCAGGCTTAACTGTAGTGTCAGAGCGGAGAAATCACCAAACTGTGATGGACACCAGACCTGCAGGACTGGAGTTTGACACCCCTGTCTTAGACTGTGCTGGAGTCACAGTGGATCGGACTTGCTGTTCCAACACATCTCGCAGATAATCAGAGGAGTTTTGGAGGCCACTAGTGCTGCCCGGGAGCACCTCACAAGCCTCACCATGAGATCCTCCAACCCAGCAAGGTAACCATAACTATCTGAACTTTGTCAAAGTGGCTGAAATACAGCAGAGAAACAGATGGACTACAGTCTGTAAGTGCAGAAATACAGAAGTGCACCTCTAAGATCAGTGGAGCTGATCAAATGGACAGTAAGTGTAGATACTACGCATGTGTACCTAATGAAGTGGCCAGTGAGTGTATGTATTTGTAGAATTATCTCCTCCTAAAAGACAGCGAGTCATGTTCATGGTCTAATTACCAGATGCTTGTTCCTCATCTTCAGGTAAGAATTGAGCTTGACCTCTGTGTGCTTGTGGAGCATCATCTCCGTTATCTTCATACACGTTGGACCACTTTATGGCCATGTCCATCCCCGGGGGAGCTCCTTTCTTCTCTTCTGTCACATAACTCTGAGGAGGCGGGACTGCACTGTTCTTCCACACTTTAAACTCTTTAGCGGGCTAAAACAGAGACAGACAGACAGTTAAAGTACAGTCACAAAATCTTTTTAAGTAGTTTAACTCAGTGTGACGAACTGGAGGACATAGAACCCCGACAGTGTATCTGTAGGACAGGAAAAAATAGAACCCTGAGAGTGTATTTGTAGAACTGCAGAACATAGAACCCTGAGAGTGTGTTTGTAGAATTGCAGAACATAGAACCCTGAGAGCATATTTGTAGAAGTGGAGAACATAACGAAGCTAAAGTTGACTCTTTATTCATTAGTATTTGATGCTAATTCTCCGGTTCCACCTTAAACAGCGCGGTGTTTACCGTAGACAGGACGAGGCACCTGAATGTAACAGCCGCAGTTATTTAAGGTGGCGCGGATTAACGGGAGTTACAAGCTAACGAAACGCGCTCGCGCTCTACCTCTTCTGGCGCTTTAACGATGCGACTCTCCCAGTCGATGTGCTTGTTGAGCGGGTTGTAGAGGAACGCGGGCTTGCTGACGGTTCTGAAGAGCTCCTCCGGTTTGGGAAGCGGTGCTCCTGGATTTCTGAGTCCCCCTGAAGAAGCGGATGGAGCGGAGCTTTTCTGCTGCTTCTCCCTACAGTCTCCATCATCATCTTCATCGTCACTGCTGGAGCTCAGATCATCACAGCCCAGGAAAAAGTTCAGAGGTTCTTTCTTTTTACTGTCGCTCATCTTAAAAACAGACGCAGCAAAATGAACACAAACTCAACAAAAAACACTCGCCATTTTAGCCGGCCGCGGACTGATGACGTCACAGCGCGAGTCTAACACAACGTATGTCGTCGTGGACTTTCGTTTAGCTGCAGCGCATGTAAATGACCACTAGGTGGCGACAGAAGACGATAAATGTGAATCCCTTTGGTTTGTTTTTCAGTTTTATCTGAACCTAGTGTTAATTTTGACAGGTGATTTAGTTTTAGTCTTCTGACTAAAATGTATATTAGTTTTAGTAAAAATTTAGTCGTGCAGTTATTGTTAGTTTTAGTCGTTGTTGTTGACGAAAACTGAAAACATTTTAGTGTAGTTTTAGTCAATTAAATATTTAAAATATTTAATCAAATTTTAGTTGTATTTTTTAGTTATACTATTTTAAATTGGAGCTATTTTAGACTGCTTACTGTTATTTTAATAAAACAATAGTCTTTAATGTTTGTTACATTTAATAACACAATGACATCAGATATTGTGGAAGAAAGTTGGCCCATTTTTCTTTTTCTAAAACACTTTGCGTTTATTTAACTTTTACATGACAAAATGTAGTATGTAAATACAATTTGGTATCAACGTGATTAAACACACACATTAACAGAAATCCCTTCACAGCCTCTTAAAAACCAGAAATTATTTATACCTGCGTAAATATCCAGTATAACAAACAACAGACACACGAGAGAAGTCTGTCCTCTGAGCTTTCTGTCACAAACGATAAAGGATAGATTAAGAGGGAAAGAGTTGGGTTTCTCCGGTGTGCTGGCCTTTTCTCATTTCTCTTACTGGTTCCTGTTGGCTAACATTAACTTGCACTTAATGTGGACTACCACGGCTTACGTGCCTTTCCTCTTCGTTTCGTTATATGACTGTATTTAAAATGAAACGAAGGCTGTATGTGTGTCTTACGGCTCCAGTGAGATGTGTTTGTGATCTATTTAACCTAAACACCTAAAATAATGATAATGGATTGCACATTTCCCCTTTATACACTGAAACATTCAAAAATGAAAAATGAAACATACACATTCATCACCGTTAGCTAACTAGTTAACATCTAGCTAGCTAGCTACATTAGCTACGTTAGCTTACCTTTTTGTAAAGCTCGTGGTGGTGAGAACTGAGGAACTTGAGGTTCGTAGTGTTTTTCCCAGTTATTTTAAATCCACAAACTTTGCACTCCGTTTTGTTTTGTGTGGCAGCGAAAGTGAAATTACTCCATAAATTACTTCTTTTCCGTCCAAGCTGCGGCTGTGATGTCAGCACGTTGTGTTGTTAAACTGCACCAGTGTGACTGGGGAGCTTGATGACGTGCGGCAGGTTTATTTTAAAAAGCGGATTACTGGACAAAAACATTCTTTTTGTCCTTCTGTGACATTTTCGTTTCGTTTTTATTCGTCGACAAAAAGTCTAATATTTTTAGTCATAGTTTTCGTTTTAAAATATTAGTTTTTATTTAGTTCTCGTCTCGTTTTCGTTGTGAAAAAATGGTCGTCAACGAATATTTTTCGTCATAATTATCAAAATTAACACTGTCTGAACCACAGTGCTCTTTTTAGTCTCTGTAAATACTGATGAAAGTTGTATTTTTTCGCAATATTCGAATAATTTAATGCATTTGTGTGAGTGATCTATTACTACTAAATATTTATCTTCATTTAAAAATATGTATTTATTTATTTTTTTTTATCGTGTGCAAAAGAAACTGCACAGAAAAAAGCCAACCCATCAAAGGCATCATTAAAACGTGGACTGTTGTCTTCTCTTCATAAAGAAAACAGAACACACAGGTTATTAGATGTACTTATAAGTTTTATTTGGTAAACAGAACAAAAAGTGATGTGAAATATAAAGATCACACAACTGTGGAAGGTGGACATCAGCTCGGCCTAAACTGCCACACGTGGCCCAGCTCACTAAAGCTCAGCACAGTTAAAGGAACCTGAGTTTAAACTGTTCACTACATTTTTAAAGGCGGCAACATCTTACATTACAAACAGCAAAGACAGACTTAATCACAGGCTGTACAGTCAGCAGGTCATTAACCAACCCAGTCATTATTACAGAAACAGCTCATTCAACCCTGGTCAAAATATCCCATAGCAATACAAATGAAAATCCTGTAGGAATCCTATTGAAAATCCTTTAATCTCAGTAATTTGTACTTGGCATATTAATTTTGAGGCAGTACTTTAGGTGGATGTGTTCAGCAGTGCTAACAAAGATGGAGACAGTTGTAATTTTTACCTTGGCACGGACCAATGAAATCATAGGCTCATATGCTCAAGAGTGCCAACTGTTGGCAGGTTCAGCAGCCTTAAAATCTGCCCTTACAAATAATACAACAAAAATGCCACAGTACTACCATCATGGTTGTGTCCAAAAAGTCATCATTCTTTAAAACCTGTGGTTAACATGTAACAATAGTGAAAGTACGGTTTTTAGACACCAACATGATGCAAATCGAATCCCTGGGTAGTATCTGCTCACACTGTTCTGTTCATCACTACTTCTTTGGTATGGATGTCAATTTCCACTGTTAGTAAAACACATGTCCAAACTCTGCCCATGTGATCTTTCATAGCAACTGTTGCTAGGTTAGACAAGCTGTATAGAAAAATGTCACAAATCCTGTTCAAGCCAGTGAGAAACTGTATTTAGGACTTATTTTGGCTTTTTTGTGAGCCCACCTCAACAAAACTGACAGACGTCAATATTCAGAGAGGTCAGGTGTTAAAATGTTACGTTAGAGAATTAGTTCACAGAGATTTTGATATGAACCAGACATCCAAATGCCTCTAAAATACCGTCTGATGTCTGAGACATTGTTTTAACAAAGTTTTCAGAAGATTTTGCTCTAAAGAACTTCCATCCATCTTCTGAACTGCTTAATCCAGTTTAGGGTCAAAGTGAGTTCCCCCCACCCCTCCACTGGGCAGAGCATTCCACAATTTTAGCCAAAGCCAGGACAGAATGCCAATCTTTCACTGGGCACACAAACTCACACCAGTACAATGTAGAGTACCCAGTTCACCTGACCTCCATGTTTTTGTACTGTGGGACGAAACCAGACACGGGGAGAACATGGACACTCCACCCAACTGTGGACTCAAGCTCGAGACCATCATGCCACCGTGCCACCTTATAAAAACATATTACTTATAAATGTTCATAGCCATCACATCCAAAAACGTTTGGGATTAGATAGTTAATAAAATCTGAATATTAGTGTTGAGACGTCTGGTTCCGTTCACCACCACTGGACCAAATGCCTGTTAGCTCAGTTTAATCACATTTTTGCCAAATTTTGTCAAGTTAGTCCAGCCTAGTAACATCAGCTAACTAGGATGCATTTGTGGGCGGAGCCTGGCATGAAGATCATTATTGCCAAATCAAGTAATACCAACAGTAGAACAAAGACATTTATCATCTCTTTCTCTCTCTGTCTGTCTGCCAAAATAAAGCCTGTAAATATACAGCTTGTGTCATGGAGCTGTGTTCTCCAGCCATCACATCATCCTGCCAGACTCAGTGACATCACCGTCATAAACTCACTCAGAGAGAGAGAGAGAACAGGGAGAGAGAGAGAACAGAGAGAGAGAGAGAGAGAGAGAGAGAGGGAGATGAAGTGATGGTTGAGTGAGAAAATGGTGAGAGAGTAAAAACGTGCTCACTGACTTGACAAGATGCTCATCCAGAATGAATTCTTTCCATGTTTCATCATGAGAATGAAAATCAAAATGAGTGTGTGTGTGTGTGTGTGAGAGAGAGAGAGACACAGAGAGAGAGAGAGAGAGAGATTTGAAGGCACTGCAGAATTTTCTCCGGAGTATCTTGCAAAGTAAAATAAAATGTAAATATTGATTCTGTTGTGTTTATAGAGCTGAGACTGTTAATGTGTTTTAACAGAACACAGGACCCTTACGACCCTGGTAATGCAAAACCGTGACAACCCTGTGGACCAGGACATTAGGACCTTCAGACCTGGAGATTTAGTGAATAATTGGGACACAGCCCGTGTTTTTAAACATAGAACTTTGTTAATGAAGCTGCGGTCAGTCAGAGGGATGGTTATGAGGTTCCAGGTGTGAGTAGAATGTGCAGCTCAGGTTGAGAGGTGAGGATCTAGAACCAGAACTCCTGGTTTGGCTGGGGATAGAGTTAGTACATATCAACATCTTCACAACATCTGTAATCATTTCCTTTATAAGTTACTGAACCGGTTCCTTCATTCACTTGTGAAGAAGTAAATTTTTTTGACAATTAATTTTAGTAATAAAATAAAAACAAATATAAAACAGTTACAGCATCATTAATCAGTCAGAGTGAGGATTTTCTTCTGAATGGCTAATAAAAATTTCCATATGTTTGTATAGTAGTGATAGACTGATTATCAGTTGGCCGATTAATTGGACTGATTACTGTGATTAGATCACTGGCATTGGCGGATTATTTTTGAACAATCAGCCTGCACTCATTCGGCCAATAATAAAAAAAAATGACACATTTACAGGCACTTCTACAGGCAACCTTATCAGTGTAGCTGCTGTAGAACAATGTTAGAGCTCCCCCTAGTGTCAATGTCACCACTCTACAGGTAAAGACATCCTTTTGTCTCAAGTCAGCAATCATTTTTTTATATTTATTTTTTCTCAGATCCAAAATAACAACAAATATCAGTAATGTACAGTGGATATAAAACGTCTACACAACACATTTAAATGGCAGATTATTGTAATTTCAGAACTTTTTCCACCTTTAAAGTGACCCATAATCTGTCCAATTACACTGAAAATAAACTGAAATCTTTTAAGTTGGAAAATAAAAATAAGTGTGGTTGCATAAATATGGACATCCCTTGTCAGGTGAACCCACAGATTTTCAATTGGATGCAGGTCTGGGGTTCAGGTCCCAGGTCCAGCTTAAAAAAAAGAGCCTTAAAGCACAATGCCGCCTCCACCATGCTTCACTGTGGGTATGGCATTCTTTTGGTGATGTGCAGTGTTGACTTTGCTTCAAACATACCTTTTGGAATTATGGCCAAAAAGTTCCACTCTGGTGTCACCAGACCGTAACAGGTTCTCCCACATAATTTTGACAAAACAGCCCAATTTGGATGTTTTTCTTTGTAAGAAAATGCTTCCGTCTTGCCACCCTACACCACAGTGCAGACATTGATGTCACATGCAGTACACAAACAGTACTTGCCATAAATTCCTGTAACTCCTTAATTGTTTTAGTAGGCCTTTTGGCAGCATCCTGGACCAATTTGCTTATTGTCTTTTCATCAGTTTTGGATGGAAGTCCATTTGTTGGTAATGTCACTGTTGAGCCATATTTTATCCACTTCCTGATGACCATCTTCACTGTTCTATGGTATATCTGATGCCTTAGAAATTTTGTACCCTTCTCCTGACTGATGCCTTTCAAGAATTAGACATCTGAAGTTCATTATGGACCATGACATTTACTGTAAAATGCAACTAAGAAAATATCAGAAAAATCCTACTAGAATAGCTAAACATTAAACGGGATTAATCAGAAACACTTTAAATGATGGTAGCTGTGTACTGACCACTATTTATCAGGAGTTTAAATGTATTTGGCTAAATCTGACAGAACTACATCCCCAATTCTAAGAGGGAAGTTCACTCGTATGCAACCACATTATTTTAGTTTTCCACCTTTAAATTATTTCAGTTTGTTTTCAAAGGAATTGTACGGATTACGTTAAAGGTGGAAAATGTTCTGAAACAATTCATCTTGGTCAGATTTTTTAAAATGACATAAATCTGGCATTTAACGGGTGTGTAGACTTTTTATGTCCACTGTTTATCGGCCATCGGCTACTGAAAAATCAGTCGATCACTTGTGTATAGCTTTTAAAAAACAATGTCAAACATTGGTACAGTGCCGGGGTCCTCTAGTGGCTGTCCCACATGATTGTAAACATTAATTTGAAGATTGAAAATCTTTGTAGACACACTCAGGGTTGAATCTTCTGAGACCTTCTGAAGATGTGTCCAAAAAATACTTTTATCTGTTGTTTCTAATTCCACTTCTGAAGGACCTGCTTGCTCCAATGTTCAGTATTTTGAATATTTTCAGGATCGTCCCTGCTGTTACAAGCCCAGTTTAGCGAATGTTGTTTTTGTAGATGTTGTTAAGACATTAAAGAGCTTTATGGTTCTTCAGGAGAGGAATCAGAATGTAGGCTCTGTTCCAATACCCTCAATTTGAAGCCTGTCTGGTATGTTAAACTATTTAGATCCCAACTCAAAGCTTCATGTTGCTATATGAAGAGTTGAGTTGCAGCCAGCCCATGTTTTGCTCCAGATCATGTGTATCTGACAAAAAATGGGATCAATGGCTGGGCCTAGGCTAGAGTTCCCAAATGGCTGTACATTCCTGTGTAAATGACTTTTTAAACATTTTCTCAGTGAATATAAGGATAAAACTACACTCTATAAACTACCTCCAGGAACCTTTTCTCTTCTTTGAAAACCCTTAAAGCACTTTCTCGTGATAGGTAAAAGTTCCCCAATCGGTCTTTAAAAGACTCAATGGCTCATAAAAGACCTTTAAGGAACCCTCAAAGGTACCTTGTGTGTACAGTTGAGTACTACATAAGCTCATCAGGACAACTGACAAACCTTCATAAACATTTATAGCAGCTTGTTCCAATAAGCACTTTTGATCCAAATGGTCAAATTTAAGCTTTACAGCAGATGTTGTCTATATGAACGTTTACTGGGTTTTGTATATGTTGTGTAGTTTTGATACAGAACTGTCTGGACATTTTAATGCACATTGGCCATGTTTACTGAATTTAACATACAGAAATGTAAACATGTGACGTATGAAAACATTACGGCACATAAAAAAAAAATATTTCCTGTAAATTCAGCAAATACACAGCAGTCGTGCATTAAAATATGTCAAAAAAATTAGAATATGAAAAAGTTCATAATTTGCAAACCCAAATAAGAAAAAGTTGGATCTCAACTTCTTATTTATAAAGTGTTGCAGGCCTGAAAAGCAAGAATTGATGTATATTAACAAATGAAGGCTACAATGAAATAATGTTTTTTTGGGAATTTTCCATACTGTCCCAACTTTTTAAATTTTAGATTTATGAAATTTTTTATTTTAGGGTTTTAAATCAAAAACTATAATCTACCCATCCATTTTACCCTATTTTCTCCCCAGTGTGTTTGGTATCCAATCTACCCACCCATTCATTGACTCTCTCCATCACTAGTAATGTCTCTGAGTCTAGGAGGCTGCAGGCCTCCTCCAATGCATGTGAAGTCAAGCTCCGCCTCTTTTCAACAGTTGCCGATACATCACTGCAGGGCAGCCAATGCGCTCAGAGGAAAGCACAGGATCCCCATTTCTGATGAATCGCCTGGCAGACGCCTGAGCCAGCCAAGCAGTGCTGGGGAGAGAGTGCCATCTTACCCGCCCAGAGAGACCACAGCCAAGCAGCCTGATCGGGAAACTCGCGATCCTCAGATCATAGTGACAGTGCCTTAGTCCACTGAGCCACTCGGGTCCCTTCCGCTTAATCCTGATCAGGGTTGTGGTTAGTTCCCTACCCCCTAATGGGCACAGCACAGGGCATTACACTACCTAACCAAGCCCAGGACAGGGTGCCAATCTATCGCTGGGCGCATACACACAAACAATTTAGAGTACCCAATTCTACATGCAGAACATGGAAACTCCGCGGAGATGGGGACGCGAACCCGAGCCCTCGGCGCTGAGAGGAGGAGACTGAATTTTCATTGTAGTTGTAAGCCTCACTGATCAACACTGAACAAAATGAACTTTTCCATGATATTCTACTGTTTTGATTATATTTAAGACTGCAGAACATCAACAAAACCTCCCCCAACATATTGGGCTATGATCAAGATCTTTTAGGAGTTCCTCAGATTGTCATATCAGTACAGGAACATTTGACTTCTCTGAATATCTTTAAAATAATACCTTTCTTGACAGGTAAAAGGTTCTTGGAAGGTCTTTAGATGAAAAGATTGAAAGACTGAGAAAAGACTAAAACATAAAACAGACATCCAAACATCTTGTTCTTAGTAGAAGAGTTAGCAGTTTGTATTTGGGACCAGGCCTTGGGATTTCTCCTAAAACTAAACTAAAGTAAAGCCTGTCCAGTAAGAATACAACGTACCAGTTTTCCAATGGATACAACCATATTTAGGGCTTACGTTCTAGCTACAGGAGAAAACGGTAACTCAGAACTAGCCACCAGAACATATAAACACACCAGACAGGCCAAAACAGTCTGCCATCTTGGTATCAAGTGAGGAGCTGTTTAAGAATTGGAACAGAACCTTATTTCTTAGGCTCCCTCAGACCTTGTCAGGTTTGTTGATGAGGACAGAGCAGCAGGTTAAACCTCCATCCACCTTGTTCCTCTCTGCGTTGGAGACGGGGATCAGCATGTGGTCCTTCAGCTTCTCAAACACCTGCACATCAGAGAAGAAGAACTGTGGTCACTATTCCTCATAGAGGTCACTGAAGTCTAGTCTACACCCTCTGCCTGATGCCACAGAACAGAGGTCCTCAATCCTGGGCCTGAAGTATCACTAACACTGTTCATTCCACTGTTACGGTCTGGTTTGGGAATCGCTCTGCATTTGACCGCAAAGCTCTCCAGTGTATAGAGAGGATGGCTGAGAAGATCATTGGGGTCTGGCATCCATCACATGCTCTCTTCACCTGCTGCCTTCTGGTAGAAGATGCTGCAGCATTCAGACCCTTCACTGATAGACTGTCCAACAGTTTCATCCCTCAGCCTGCACAGCACTGTTTGCCTACATAATCATTGCAATATTTGCACACTGTGCTATAAAACGGCTGCTAAAAACTCTGAAATCTGCTGCTAAGTATCACTCAGTATCTTGTCCTTTGTCCTGTAATGTGTATTTTTTGTATTGATTAGGGCTTGTAGTTATTACATGTTTATTATATGTTGTTATAATAATAATAATAATAGTAATACATTTTATTTATAATACAAAGTAAAAATAATCATTTAAAACATCATAAAACCAAGATTGTAAGTTAAAAATAAATGTTTTAGTCCTTTTTTAAACCTCCATTGCACTCGTGTTCCTGGTCCTGGAGGAAAGTTGTTTTGTTTCATTGTGTACTGTACAGTATACAGCTCAAAAACGACAATAAAAACCTCTTAAACTTCATCTGCTGGATGTCATACGTCATAAGTTCTCTCTGCATCGGTAAATATTACATCATATACTGTTAATCAAGCCCACACCTTCACTAGATTTTATATTTGGGAGCATTTCTAATGGGACTTTGATCATAAAACTTTCCTAACATTCAATTATGCCAAGCAGATCAAACTGGAGATACGTTTTGTTCCAAAAGTGATGACATACTGATGCGTAACAGTCATAACACTGAACTTGGAAAAGGAAGTAATGCAATAAGTCACAGCAGTCAGGTTACAAAAACGAACCACTTCTCCACACCTGGGTCACAGCTCTCAGGAGAAAAGGCTCTTCGAGAGGCAGTGATTGGCTCATTTGGACACTTTAATGAGGTTCATCAGTGATATTACTTTAATTACACGAGTCAAGTGTCATTTAATGCCTGAGTGGTAATTAAGGGAGGTGTAATTAAGGCGCTCGTTTAAGGTTATCCAAACGAAAGCTGATTTGACAGACTTCTGCTCAGCGTACTGCTCAAGAGACGGAGAGAAAACGAGAGAAAAAACACTGCAAATGTGTCATCCTGCAGATTCCCTCCAAAAGCAAACCAGTGTTTTCCTACAAAGTCTCCAAAAGAGAATCTCTCTCTCTCTGTGTGTCGCTCTCTCTCTTTCTCTCTCTCTCGCTCTCTCTCTCTCTCTCTCTCTCGCTCTCTCTGTCTCTCTCTGTCTCTCTCTGTCTGTCTCTCTCTGTCTCTCTCTGTCTCTTTCTGTCTCTCTCTCTCTCTCTCTCTCTCTCTCTCTCTCTCTCTCTCTCTCTCTCTCGCGCTCTCTCTCTCTCTCTCTCTCTCTCTCTCTCTCTCTCTCTCTGTGTGTCGCTCTCTCTCTCTCTCTCTGTCTCTCTCTCTGTACTCTCTCGCTCGCTTTCTCGCTCTCTCTCTCTCGCTCGCTTTCTCGCTCTCTCTCTCTCGCTCGCTTTCTCGCTCTCTCTCTCTCGCTCGCTTTCTCGCTCTC
>BRDA01011218.1:27610-37610 GCA_036984385.1 Crenuchus spilurus | reverse complement strand
TGAGCTCACTGCTATTTTAATGCCCTCCGGCATGAGAAGCGGTCTATTCTACATTTAGACACTGCTGTGTAATAGCACATGCTTGTGCTTGGTGAGCAGTAAGGCTGTTTAATTGTTTTTAAGTCTAATTTTAGGACATTGTGAGCATGGGAGCCGAGGGCAAAAGGCACCAACAAGATCACCACCAGCAGAGGGTGATGTTGAGCTTGGGTAGACCATGACAGAGAAGCAGTAATGATGATGTGTCGACTTATTTCCAGTTTCATTCCTACAGAGCTTTTCTAAACTCAAAAACAGACCACCACCAATGTTCAGCATCCACCTGCAGCCAGTCTGAACCACATCTCTCACCACACATTAACCATCAGACAGAGAGATGAGGAGAGGAATATCACGGGTATGCTAGAATAGGAGATATTAGTCCATAAACAACCTCAATAAACACTATTAATCACTAGAATAGGAGATATTAGTCATAAACAACCTCAATAAACACTATTAATCACTAGAATAGGAGATATTAGTCCATAAACAACCTCAATAAACACTATTAATCACTACAGTAGGAGATATTAATCCATAAACCATCTTAATAAACACTATTATACAGTGTTCCAGAGAGAGGTCATGAGGAAATGTGGGTAGTGAATAGTGGAGGATGAAGCTGTGCTTTAATTGAGCGTGATTGCACCATCACGCTCGTGCTCTTCTCTAAACAGCAAATGAGATGAAAAATCAGTGCAGGTGTGGCAAAGCACTCAGACAGGCTGCACAGGACTATGTACCACAGCAGGCATGTGAAATCCTGTCGCTCTACACCTCTGCCACAGCGTTTCATCTGAAGAGTCCGGAACGCTGGGAATCTGGGGATTAGCCAAAAACCAAATAGAGAAAAAAACACAAAACTCCATCAACATGAAAGAGATTCAGCTGTGGCACGGCATTGTGAGTTTCCATGACGACAGACATCACCAGAATCCGAGCTCAGGGTTTTTGTTTGGGCACCAGCAGCATTCCAAAAATCCCAACACTCCGATGCTGCAGCCTGACTGAGACTGGACAAAAACACCACATTAACCTGTTACACAGGATTTATACAATATAATATTAGATGGAAAATGGATGGATGAATTGGTGGATGGATGGATGGACAGATAGGTAGACAGATACATGAGATGGATGGATGAATGGATGAATGGATGGACGGATGAATTGACAAATGGACAGAGGGGTAGAAAAATTAATGGATGGATAAGTAAGCAGATGGATGAATGAAATGATAGGAAGACAGACACAAGACAAATGGACAGACCAATGGATGGATGGATGCTAGATGGACAAATGGGCAGATGGAAGGATGGTCAGTAATTGTACTCTGTATTTTATGATATATTACAGTGTGTATCTACAGTAGAGTACAGTACTCTGTATATTATGATATTATAGAATCATTACATGTGAAGTGGACCATTCCTCCTACCGCCACTCCCCCTGGAAATGCACTAAAGCTGGAGATAATACAGCGTAAGATCTTTTGGTCACAGCTATTAAAAGCTATTACAGGCTTCTGGCAGGTCGGTTGTTTCTCGGGACAGTTTGAATCCTCTGCTGAGGTATGTGGGAATGTGCTAAAGGTTCGCTGGAGTCCTTTGTGGTGAGGACACAATCTTCCCTGTTAGCATGCTGACAAATCGACTCGAATGCCATGGCATCATAAAAGCAGGCACCTCAGAGTCTATGCCCTTTAAGAGAGGAGTTGCCCTGCAGGAGAGTGACAGTATCACCATAACAACCAGCCGCCCACTGCCTGAGAGCACACACTAGGACACGGCCTTATTGGGACATGGCCCAGGTTAGTGAAGGAAGCAGGTCGAATCTGTTATAGCGGTTGTTTATAACATCTACATGTTAAAAAGTAAGCTGATAAGCATGTTCTGGTGATTGCCTACAAAGTTCTGCAAAGTCCACCAAGGTACAGTGTAAGTACACACTTAAAGGTCCAATAGTGTACAGAGTGAGTGAGTGAGAGAGTCAGTTATATTAATAGTTATATTCCGAAACTGAAATGGACCTAAAACACAACCCTGAGGAACACCACATCAGTGACCATATAAAATATATTGCACTATGTATGGTCACTGGAAATGGCGGATGAAAGCCTGTACTATTTAGAATATTATTCCCTACACTGACACCATAATAACCCTTTCCAGAGGGCTGTTATACATTTAATATTAAAGTGATGGACAGACAGATAGATGGCTAGAAACAGATAGATAGACAGACAGACAGACAGATGGATGGATGAATGGATGGATGGATTGATGGACAGAGGCAGATAGTCACATGAAGTAGACAGACAGGAAAGGTCTACAAGGTCCTGTGTAAATCGACCCTTAAGAGTCCAACATGCTCAGGTCTGTATCTGATTCATATCTGATAGCTTGTTAGTTTAATGAAGTACTAAGTGATTTCCAGCCTGTCTGAGGCTTTGCTTATTGTTAGTGAGATATTTTACCTTTAAGGCTTTCTGGGCTGCTTCACTGGAGCCAATGGCAATAAGTCCCGGTCCAACCATACTGCAGAAACTCTTCAGGTGCAGACCGCTCAGTACCGGCACAGTGGACACAGCATAGTCCTGCAGACATTTACTGCATTCAGTTGATAGAAAACTATATTACTGAATAAAACAGTGTATCACCAATTATATAATAATAATAATAATAATTATTATTATTATTATTATTATGAAATACTGAGTACAGTACATACTATTACTGTGAACTCTGCATGTTTTCTTGATTTTAACATACAGAGACTTAAATAAGAAATGTTTTTCTCCACATTTACTAAACTATTTGGGGGGAAAAGATGAAAGCTAAACTTTTGTAATATGTCAAAACTTTTTTATCATTAATTCTTTGTCCAAAAGTAAAATTCAGTAAATATGCTGTAATTATGCACTAAAATGTGCAGAAATGTGTTGTTGGTTTTACTTGTTGTTTAGTAAACTTAAGTGAAATTCTGCACACGACTGATGATTAAGTTGTGAACCTTTTGTGAAATTTGTCAACGTTTAAAAGAGGAATAACCCTAAAAGAAGCTGCATGTAATGCCCCCATTAGCATACTAAGAATCAGTGGAGCTGGTATAAAAGCATCTCTGTTGTTCCTACAGCATTTCTCTCAAACAAGCCGCTAAGTTTCCATAAACATTAACTTAATGGCGGCTAAAAAGTGCAGCGATAAGGAGGCCGAACTCTTTCAAAGCACTTCTGAGCACAAACATCCATTTCCTGCTCGTTTACTGAATGTCATCTGTGTTATTAGCATATTAGTGAAGAATGCCCTGCTGTTAGCTCGGCCTTCTGTCTTTCATTCAGAAATCAAAGCTGCTCTCCGGCTGGCCTCTGTATCTGCAGACCAGACGCTCTACAAAAACCATGATCAGGGGGAAGATAGCAGAAAAATGTCCCCACGGAGGCTTATCGAGACGTAGGCAAAAGAGCCCTCATCCTCCCAGGACAACGAGGAAATAAGTGCTTGGCATTTGCGTCTAGACGTCTTCATATGAACAACTATTCTGTTTTATAGCAGTAAAAGTGACAAATTTTCACAAAACTTGTTTTGTGAAGATCTGGTCTGTAACCTGATGTATATCTAGAAGTTCATACAGTGTAGAAACCTCAATACGACTGCAGAATCATTAACCCTTGTTTTATTTTGTCTTTGTCTCAGACTAAGGCACTGACACTATAATCAGAAGATCACGAGTTTGACTCCCTGTCATGCTGATTGCCATCGACAGCCAGGGCCTGAGAGGGCAAAATTGGCAGTGCTCTCTCCAGGTGGGTAGATGGCGCATTCTTCCCAGCACTACTACCACGCAATGTCTGCTTAGGTCTGGTGTCTGCCAGCTGATCCATTGCTTGGGATCCTACGCTTTCCTCCGAGCATGTTGGAAAAGAGGCGGAGCCTGACTTCACATGCATCAGAGGAGTCCTTACCCTCCTAGAGTCAGGGACATTGCTTGACATTGCAAGTGATTGGGAGAGTCCTAGCAAATGGGTGGGTCGATTGGCTACCACAACATTGTGAGGAAAACTGATGAATAACAACACATGGCTAATTATGCCGTATCATTAAGCATTTAAAAAACTAGGCCAAAGTGCAGAAGCAGAAAAAATAAAAACATAACAACTGTCAAGTATGGTGGTGGAGAGGCGCTGATTGGGGCTTGTTTTGCAGTCACAGGACCTGGGCATCTTCCAGTCATTGAGACGACCATGAACTGCTCTGTATACTAAAGTATTCTAGAGTCAAATGTGAGGCCATCTATCTGATGGGTAAAGCTTGACCAAAATAGGTCAAACGTGTGGTCATGCAGAGGCCAGACCTCAACCCAGTTGAAATACTGTAGACCTTAAGAGAGCTTGTCATAAACAAGTGCCTGAAAAACGTTAACAAACTGAAGCAACGTTGTAAATAATAATGGGCCAGAATTCCTCCAGGATGGTGAGAGACTGGTAAACACAGTGTGTACTTAGTTTTTCACACATGGCTTCTCCATTTTGGCTCTGTTGAGTCTGTTGTGTGTTGTTGTTCATCAGATGTTTTTATGTCCTGATACGTAGAGAGTAAAACCATAGAATTCAAAGAGAGTGTGCTTTGCTTTCCATATGACTCTATGAAGGTAAAAATTGTGATCAAAAGCTATATACAACTATTTACAACAAAAAGCAGCCGTAAGGTTCCATATTTGTCCACTTGGTGGCAGTGTTGGCTACTGCTGCATTGTGTGGTTTCCTCCCAGGCATCTCGCCCCTCCCATTTTGATATTTACAGACATGTAAATATGATTTTATATCAAATTTAAATGATCATATCTCTGCTTTTTCTTTGTCTATCAAGATCAAACTAAAACAAACAGTTTTAAGGCAAAACTTTGATGGCAAATTGATGCTGTGACATCTTGAACCAGACATGTGATTTGATCATGATTAATGTGACTGGTGATTCCAGAGGGATAAACAATTAATTAATTAATTAAAATATAACAAAATGTCACCTTAAAAGCATCTGCCAGGATCTCGGCTCCTCTCTGATTGGTCCTCTTGGATAAACCCACGAAGAACTCTCTACCTACAGACACACATACACATTAATGGGTCCACATTCTGCTTTTTTTGGAAAGTTCATGGAAAATTGGGTAAATCTGATTCTCCGCTGTTCCTTTGTGCATCCTGTCTGACGTCTGGGAGGATTTTAAAGTCCTGAAACAGGCAGATGGCATTCATTCTCACTGTTTGGGCATCCATCTCCATTTCTAAAGCTCTGAAAAACAATGACATCAAGCTGCATTCTGATGAACTTCGTGCGTAATGGTTTTGGTAAACATGTTCCAACATAGCATTAGCATACGGGTAAATCTCCTGCCTTTATTCCAACCGGAGAGCAGTTTAAGTGTTTTAATAATGTTTAATTTTTGGTTTAGGAGTGGAGTCTAAGCCCTGGATTAGAATAAAAGCCTCAGAGCTGCCTTACAGCGGGTGCAACTCCACTGCCAAATGTTTTACAAATGAGATATTAGCCCAACTGAAGCCAAGAGGAAGTGTTCCTGACTGCCATGTGAAACTCATCTGAACCCTGAGAGGCTATGCAGGCCTAAGAGCCAAGCGTCTACAAACTCAATTAAGTGTTCTTTCGGCTATTTTTCCAGCTCTTCACAGCGAATGACCCGTATTTAATACAGGCAATAAACGGAGTTAGGATCAGAGAACAAAACGAGAGTTTTGAAGCTGCTACTGGGCATCAGAAGTCAATCTCTTGATCAATATTGATTATGTGTCCTTGGGTGAATACAGAATGGCAGTAAGAAGAATCTGAGTACTGGCAGGGCTCAAGCTGAGGCTCTATTTTGGGGCTCCCCAAATAAAACTGCTCCCCGCTTTGCATTCCCTTTTGATCAATACTGTTTGATATCATTGATATTTTAACTCAATCTTAAACACCAAACTAGTTTATAATTTAATGATTTGGGGTGGGGGGATAGGTGGCACTCTCTCCACATCACTACTACAATTCCAGTCGATCCATCAGAGCTGGGGATCTTGAACTTTCCTCCTAGCAGGTTGGCTGCCACGCAATGATGTATCTGCAGCAGTACAAAAAGAGGCGGAGCCTGACTTTACATGCAACAGAGAAGGCATATGCTAGTCTTCACCCTCCTAGAGTCAGAGACATTTCAAATGATTGGGAGAGTCCTAGCGGATGGGTGGGTTGATTGGCTACTGTCCCTTGAGGAGGAAATTGGGTCAAAATAAAAATAAATACATAAATAAATAAAATTTTAAAACTCATAGAACTGGTCCGAGTGGCTCAGAGGATTAAGGCGCTGTCACTATGATCTGAGGATCACGAGTTTGAATCACGATCATGATGCTTGCCATCAGCAGCCTGGGCCATACAGGTAAAATGGCCCTCTCTCCCAGCATTGTTAAGTGATGTCAGCTGGCATAGGTGTCGGCCAGGCGATCCATCAGGACCTGGAATCTTGTGCTTTCCTCAAAGCTTAACAAATGTGAGGCGACACTCTGTTTTCACTCAGCCACTTACCCTACACTGAATATTCATGAGGTGTGAACGCTCAAGCGTAGAGCTCTTTGTTTGATGGGGGTTTTCACACATTCCAAGGCCGCTAATCCACCAATGGAATGTCCGGAATTAAAAATGTGTCTCTGCTTATTTAAGCTCCTCTCACAACTATCTAAAAATACATTTTGATTCAACCTATATATATATTTGAAAAGTAGACCCTTTAAGGTTTCCGGGGTATTTTTAGTGTTGTTTCTAGGATAACATAAGTACCTGTGAACAGGACGTCTCCTCCATCCAGGGTTGCTGACTCATCAGTCATCTCCACAATGTTCAGATCCAGATCTGTTAAAGCCTTCTTCATGACTTCAGTCTGAAAAAGACAGTAATATGAAGAGTTTTACAACTTCTCAACAACTGGTCTCAACGCATCCGAGTCCAAGCATCCCAGCCTGGGGCAACAGAGGTAATAAACCTCTCTACATTTTTAAGAGGACCCAAGGCTACAGTGGTCAACGCCAGGAGGTGAAAGAAATGAACATAAATAACATTAAAAAGTCGATTATTAAAGTTAAAATCAATGAACGGTTCCCAAACAGATGATGTTCTAGAAGTAGGGCTGAGCAGTTCAGCCAGGAACCAGCAGCAAAGACTAATCAGAGTAGCAGTAGGAGGTGAAGACAGGCTTTAACTAAAGACTTTATAAACCCAGCTGTGGCTTTCAAGCTCACCGAGATCCATTATTCTACTGAATAGCAGTATTTCTTCTATACGTGAATAAGCCGGGCTAGCGGAGGGGAAGCGAGTGAGAATGAGGTGACCAGTGATGGTTTGAACTGATTTTTTGCGTAAATGAATCAGATGTTCGGTTCTATGGATCCAATCATGGTCTAAATGGTCCCAGTTGACCTTTCACCTGAATCTTCAATCAATCATTGTACTGCTTAGAACAGTTTTATTGTACACAACCAAAGACATTATGATTACATTGGATTTGGGGTGGTGTTAGGACTAAGAGACATTATTTGGAGATGTTGTGGAGAACCTACGTTGGTGGTCACGGTGAGCGAACGAAGAAATTAGGAGCTTGAAGAAGAATCATCTCTTTCCCCATGAAGCTACACACAGTGGAATCTGACCTCCACCTTTATAACATCAGTGAACATACATATACACACACTAGCGCACATGTGCCTGGCGGGCAGCCCCTGTTGGTGCCCTGGGGGCAGTGTGGAGGTTAGGTGCCCAGCTCAAGGGTGCTTCAGCAGGTCCCAAGCCCACTTCTCTAACCTTTACGTCATGGCTGCCCCCGAATGCCCCCACCGAAAACCGAAAACCCCACCCACCATTTAATTTTATGCCATGGTTAATCTCCAAACACCCGGACCCTCTAGAGACCCTCCCTGGAGAACATTATCCAAGTTTAGAGACAAAACAACATGTGAGAACGCAGTCTGTAGATGCTGTGAACAATTATAGACAACAAACTAATCCATCTCCAGTACACACTCTTAAAAAAGATGTTTTTCAAGGGTTCTTTACTAAAAAAATGGTTCTATGCAGAACCATAAACATGATGAAAGGGTTCTTCAGATTGCTGAGGAATGTGTTGTAAATGGTTCCATGTACAGTAGAAGCCTTTTGAAAATGGTTCTATATAGCACCAAAAAGGGTTCCTCTGTTACTACAAGCTTGACATTGTAACTACAGAAGAACCCTTTTGGGGGGCTATAGAGAACCATTTTCAAAAAGGTTATATATAGAACCATTTGCATCACATTACTCATCAATCTGAAGAATCCTTTTCACCATGGAAAGAACCTTTTATCTACACAAAGTGTTCTTTGAGTATTCATGGTTCTACGTAGAACCACTGTCTTTACTAAAGAACCCTTGAAAAACCATCTTTTTAAGAGTGTGGATAAAGGGTTATTTCCATGGTTATAGCCATCAAATGGGTTCTTCTGTAGTTACAATATCAGCTTGTAATAACAGAAGAACCTTATTTGGTGCTATATAGAACCATTTTCAAAAGACTTCTATATAGAACCATATACAGCACATTCCTCAACAATCTGAAGAACCCTTTCATCATGCAAAGAACCCTCTGTGTTCTTTGAGCCTTCGTGCTTCTATATAGAACCATTTTCTTTACTAAAGAACCATAACTGTTAAGACTGCAGCTGTGACTGTACACCAGTTATGACCAGTGCATCGTCTCATGTGATATAAAACCTTCTCTGATTGGTCGAGGCTGTGACTTCACTGACTGCTCATGTAAATAGTGAGAGTTTCCTGTTACAGCAGACGTCGGGGTTCAGATTAAAGCAGGCGATGGGCTACTGGTCCAGAGACAAAAACATTACATCTGTGTTTTTGGACAGTACCGCACTGCATGACCAAATGCTACCAGCAAAGCCAAGATATCTGCGTGACATCATGGACAAGGGGCCTGAGGAGTGATGTCATTGTGAAAAGAAACATGTTAAAAGTTTAACACAAACCAAAAGGAAGTGACCTGCACACAAGAGCAAGAGCAGTAAAACTGAAACGGGGTTGAAAGGGACCGGTCAGTTGATCGGCCAATCCTTTCACACATCTGCTGGGTCGAGTGTGTGTGTGTGTGTGTGTGTTTATAGCTCTGTTTTTGGCGAGTCTCGGGGGTCCTGATTTTACAGGAGCAGATCAGTGTTTCCACGGCGATATCTGGCGATGAGGTCAGCGCGCTAATCAAATGCTTCTGCTTATGCTCACAACAAGCCAAGCATGAGGTCAGGCAGGTATGCTGTGATGGCAGCTGCTAGCAAACGCCCCCCCCCACTTCCTTTCTTAGATAATGTAAGACCAAGACCACCCCCATCCACCACACACACACACACACACACACACAGTGTTCCTGTTTGGGTCGAGCAAGTCTAAATGATGGATGATACAGTTAATACTGGAGACACACAATAAAAACAGTGCAACAAGACTTTACTACATATTACTTTCATTTCAGAGAGAAAGACAGACAGACAGACAGACAGACACAGAGAGAGAAAGAGAGATAGAGAGAAAAACAGAGCGAGAGAAACGGAGAGAGAGTAAGAGAGAGAGAGACAGAGAAAAAGAGAGAGAGAAAAACAGAAACAGAGAGAGAGAGAGAGACAGAGAGAGAGAGAGACAGAGAAACAGAGAGAAACAGAGAGAAAGAGAGAGAGCGAGTAAGAGAGAGAGAGAGAGAGAAACAGAGAGAGAGAGAGAGAGCGAGTAAGAGAGAGAAACAGAGAGAGAGAGACAGACAGAGAGAGAGAAAGAGAGAGAGAGAGAGAAAGAAACAGAGAGAGAGAGAAAGAGAGAGACAGAGAAAGAGAAACAGAGAGAGAGAGAGAGAGACAGACAGAGAGAGAGAGAGACAGACAGAG
>BRDA01011218.1:1483-27510 GCA_036984385.1 Crenuchus spilurus | reverse complement strand
TCTTATGGGGAAAATGCATCCAGCTAACGAGCAAACCAGCTAACGAGCTCGGCTCCTGCACGGATTAAACTCCTAAGTAGGGTTACCACTGTATTCTGCTTTGTTTACTTGTTTGTTTACTAAATAATTACATATGTATTTATTCATAGTTTGGATGACTTTAGTATTAATCTACAATGCAGAACATTTTAAATCATGAAAAAACACAGAATGTCCAGAAGATGTTTTGACATATATATAAAGCTTGCTGTAGGATAATAAAGGTTTGAAGCTGACAGTCAGAGTACAAAAGCTCATAACTGCTCTGCTACATTACAGACTTATACTGAGATCGATGGCCAGTCACTGGAGTCCCACAGCACCGATGGCACTGCAATGAACCACTTCATTTAGTAAAGTGGAAGCACGCTCCAAACACAAGTCTAGCAGCACCTTTTAATCAAATAACCACAGAGATGTGAAAAGTCTCAGCCAAAAGCAGCATTCAGAGCTCAGCGGGCCAAAACGAGAATGGAAAACTGAGGACCAGATGCTCTTTATGCTTTATTAAATTCACTTCAATTAATTTTTTTATAAATTAAATTTTTAATAGCACCACTTAAACGAGATTCATTTGTTTCAACTTCTAATTGAAAACATCAAACTGGCAGTAAGAGAGATGATTGAGAGTCTCCTTTCAATGCCATTTTTGAGTAAGCTGCTGGACTGAGAGTCCACCAACCAGCCAACAGCATCCAGTGGGCAGCATCACGTATCGACGAAGGACCTAATAGAGTAGACAATGACAGCTCTGCTGTGTCTGATCCACTCAGCACAAACTAACACACCACCACCACATCAGGGTCACTGCAGTGTCAAGAATGATCTATCATCATATAATACCTGCTTTGTTGTGGTCCCTTGGGGGTCATAAGCATTGAATCAATAAAGTTTAGGGTAAAATATGGCCGCTGTTGTTGTATGAGATACGGAATATAATAACATATATATAAAGAGGTGGTTTTAATGTTATGGCTGATATTGTAGTACTACTTGATGACGGACAAAAGCACACTTACAAAATTTACAGCATCAGTGCCCAAAATTAGAAAATGGAGTATATGTCTACTGTGCAAGGCTGACCACACTCAGCCAGTCTGCACTGTAATCCTAACAGATACTATTTGCTAAAACACTTAAAACTCAAAATTTCAGCCTCGCTTTGGCTCCTAGTGGGCCCCTAAGGCCTAGGAACAGCAGCCTTCTGAGGGGCCAGGTGCAAGTCAGTCTTCATTCACTCTCTGGACTGGAAGAGATGCAGACAGGAGCGATTTCCTGGACTGCCTTGTCTTGGGACGCAGACTCAATTTCACTCAAACTTAACCACTGACGGGCACACCGTGACCTAAATATTTCTGACCTAAATATTTCTGCTCCGCAACAGCGTTTCAATAAAGAAACGTGGACCATTTGTTAAAAACTAAGCATGCTCGGATGATGACCGGCCGCCCACAGTGGTTACTTCAGAAGCGTATTTCAGTCGAAACTGGAGAAGCTAAAGTCTTCAGAGTGGAGGAAAATAAACATCTGTCTCTCGCTTCCTGCCAATCACACGCTTCTTCTCCACCAAGTCAGGTCTTATCTAATACATGAGTTCAGTTGTGGACTACCAGAGCTACCAAACGTCAACACAGCACTCACATCAGTAAATTAGTAAGACGTGAAAGCCCCTGTAAGTATAGACTTTAGCTCAATATAAAGACAAGTTATGCCCACAGGGCCCCGAGTGGCTCAGCAGGCTAAGACGCTGACACTATGACCAGAGGATCGCAAGTTCAAATCTCGGTCATGCTGTTTGCCATCAACAGCCGGGGCCCAAGAGAGCAAAAATTGGCAGTGCTAGATGGCGCTCTCTCTCCCTGTCACCATCACACTGCAATGTCCGCTGGCTCAGGCGTCTACTGATTGGTCCATTCAGAGCTGGGAGTCCTGCGCTTTCCTCCGAGCACATTGGCTCCCCAGTGACGGTGTATTAGCGGTAGTTCGTGTGCTTGTGCTTGTCTTCACCCTCCTAGAGTCAGGGACAGTGCAAAGTGATGGGGAGAGTCCTAACAGATGGGATGAGCTAATTGGCTAATTGGCTACTACATTGGGAAGGGCAAAAAATTAAAAAGTCATGTCAACAGCAAGATGCTGCGGCAAGCCCCTGTTCTCTTATTAATGTACTCCAGTCTCAGCTGATTACTACATTTTTTAAAAAAAAGATGGTTCTTCAAGGGTTCTGTTGTAACAAAAAAAGGTTCTATAGAACCATGGACACTCGAACACAAAGTCTTCTTTGCTTGGTGAAAGGGTTCTTCAGGTTGATGAGGACTGTGTTGTAGATGGTTCTGTACAGAACATTTTTGAAAATGGTTCTATATAGCATGTTATCGTTACAATGTCCAGCTTGTAATAATAGAAGAACCCTTTTTGGTGCTTTATAGAACCATTTTCAAAAGGCTTTCAAAAGCACATTCCTCAACAATCTGAAAAACCCTTTCACCATGTAAAGAACACTTTGGGTTCGTTGAGTGTTCATGGTTCTATCTAGAACCATTTCATTTACTAAAGAACCCTTGAAAAAAAGCATCTCTGTTAAGAGAGTATATAGAACCATCTACAGCACTTTCCTTATCAATCTGAAGAGCATTTTCCCCAAAGAATGCTTTGCATTCATTGAGTGTTCATGGTTCTATACAGAACCATTTTCTTCACTAAAGAACCCTTGTAGAACCATCTCTTTTAACAGTGGACACTCCTTCATTATAGGCCATTTTCCTTGGAGAGTTTGCCCCTTTCTCTTTCATTCTCCAGCTCCAGACATCAGCTTATTACTCTCAGCTAGACGTTGGCTTACTTAATGGACGTGGAGCCATTATATTTGTTCTCTCGTGCAATCAGGCTTCACCGGTAAACAGTATTTTTCATTACGTGACCCTGCCTCCTTCTTCCTCTCATGTATAGATGGTGGTTCTGTGGCAATTTGGATCAATCATTAACAAAAATGGATCCAGCAGTCAGGAAATACAGCAGAGTGGCACTGTAGAACAAGGATGAAGAAGAAAATGTAACAATTTGTCTCTTCAAACAAAGAATAGAACCGTCCATTGTCACCGTCCAATGGTCTTATCTGTGGTTCTTTATGGATGTGAAAGCTGGACAATAAAACAGCAGGACATGAAGAATATTGATGCTAATGAACTTTGGTCATATAATGGTGATTTTGGATGTATAATAGTACAAAAACACTACAAGTTCGTCTTTGGTTAGACTCGTCTAAATGATGTAAACGCGCTCAATCGACAGTCCACCAACTAATAGGATTATACTAATCTCTCGCATTAGTCAATGAGATGCGTGAATTCAATCTCAGCCAGTGAAACGAGGGGCACTTCATCATCTGGACAAGCTCACAGCAGCCTGTGGAAGCCAAAGGGACAAGTACAAGACATGGCATTGAGCTTCACTGCAGCTGGACACAACACAATCAGACCACAATAAACGTAACCTGGTAGTTAAAGATCGATCAGCTGTATGTGGTAAGACTTCTGTGTACACATTACTGACTAGGGGTGTAACAATACAACTGCAACCATCTGCATTGTAGTGATGGAGAACACGTGCATTCTGTTTATTATGCCATCAAATACAATGTCTGAACGCCAGAAGTTACAATCTATTTAACCCACACTAGAGTGTCACAGCATCATACCCATACAGTCTAGATTATTCAGTTCTAGAGTCTACACTCTTAAAAGAGATGGTTCTTTAATAAAGAAAATAGTTCCATAAAGAACCATGAACACTCAAAAAAACCTCTCTTTGAGCTCTTTGCAAGTGGAAAGGGTTCTACAGATTGATTAGGAATGTGCTCTAGATGGTTCTATACAGAACCTTTCTGAAAATGGTTCTACATAGCACTAAAAAAGGTCCCTCTATTATTACAAGCATCACAACAACAGCAATACTCTAGATAAATCAGGCCAGCTTCACTGTTGTCAGACATTATGTGAACAAGACACGTGGAAAACGTAAACAAAAGCACGTGCCAACAAGACGGCACATGGCAAAAGTAAACAAACAAGGCACATGGACAGAGGAGGGGCCAGGGACAAGGCTGTGGCAGGCCCAAAATATAAAAAGTGATGTGTTCTTGATGTTTTGTAAGTTAAGACGGGCCTGACTGCAAGCTAATGAGTTCCTCACTAATGTTTAGATTGGTTTTTATTTTATTTTGGAAGCATAAGAAGCAATACACACTGTAAACACAGAACGAAGACTAATCAAAACCTGCATGGTGCTGCACCACCCTGAAAACCAACCACTATGCTGCTGTATCAGCCTGCTAATCAAAGCTTACATCACGCTGTGTGAGCAGACCAAAGACAGAGGCACCAGAACTTCATTAAGATCAATTGGATCCGTCTGGCAGATGGTTTTATTATGTAAAGTCCATTACAAGTCTTAGTCATGCTGTGGTCGACACTGTGGACTATGTCTGCTCACGTAACAAGATCTGAGGAACAGCTCACTCGACTCGATAGTCTGTGCAGATCCGGGTGAAGTTCAGCTGTTTTCAGAGAAGATCTGATGGATTTCTGTAAAAACACCTCTGCTGTTATAGGTGACTATTGGGTTGTATTGTTTGTTAACCTCACATCTCCAGTTCAGCTTCAATAGCAGCAGTGAGATTCCCTGAGGAGTTCCCTTTAGGTGATCCAGCTCCAGGCTCAAAACAAATGGTTTGAGCCTCAGGGACGCTAACAGACAAACAGCTAATTATACAGACGAAGCCTCAATTCTCAGATAGACTCCCTGAGAACCAACTCAGGACTAGATATACTGGTTGGACAAAAGTATTGGGACATCTGCTCATTCACTGTTTCTTCTCAAATCAAGGCTGTTAAAAAGAGTTTGTCCTGTTTTTGTTGGACTGTCTCTACTCTCCAAGGAAGTTTACTTCTTGTTTGTTCCTCTAAGACTGATAGGAGCTCTGTTCTTGCTCACATTGGGCTTAGAATCAAAATGTCTGATACTGATTATGTTAAGCTGCTTTGTGACAATGTCCATTGTAAAAAGCGCTATATAAATAAATTTTGATTGATTGATGATTGTTCTGATTGGCTGGCCTGTACTGAGTCACTTTCAAAAAGTGGTCCAGGCTGAAGCACTATATAGATGAACTACTATATGCATTTGTGTCAGTGACATCACAGAAACACTGAACTGGACTTGAGCTGTTTTATAGTTTGGACTGTAAAGACTCTGTAAACAATATGTTTACAACTTTGACATTCAACCTGGCACACTCACAAGAGAAAAGGGACCCCATAAGTGAGAAAAGGGTGAATTTAGGGGTCCCCTGCTGCTTTTTTCACTCAGAATAGTGGTGTGTACTAGTGAACACCTGTCAGTATGGTTTATAACATGATAGTAAGTGTATAAGATATAGTACAATTTAAATCGTACACTATTTCTGTAGTAGTGCAAGAGTGTAATGGCTGAAAATGGGGGATCAATGTATGTGTATCCTGACAAAGTGAGTCAAAGTCTGACCATCCAAGAGGAGACCCCACATAACCTCTGTGCCAGTGCTGAACCTGGTCAACACCTGCAGGTTTATTTGACTCTCTCTCACTCTCTCTTTCTTTCTTTCACTCTCTCTTTCTCTTTCACTATCTCTTTCTCTCTCTTTTTCACTCTCTCTCACCTCTCCTCTCCGGCTGGGAGCTCCAGGTCTGGTGATGAGCGCCGTGTCACCGCACACCACCGCCGCGTCCTCCACGAACACGCAGTCCGGCAGCGCCTCGTCCGCCTCCAGCCGCAGCACGCGCAGCCCGAGCGTGTTCTCCAGCACCGACACGTAGCCCTCCTGTTCCCGGCGCACCGCCGCCACGTCCACCTGCACGTCCGCGGGTCCGCTGCGCAGCGCGTGCGACGCGAAAGAGCCGGGCACTGCGCACACCACGGCGTGCGTGAACCTCCCGAAATCAGCCTGCATAACAGTTACTGGCACTGGCACTGCTGCTACTGCTCAGTAAACAACAACAACAACCACAACAACAACTACTACTACAGCACGCGCTTCAGGTGAGCTCAGGTGTGCAGCGCGCGCTCGCTCGCCGCTCTCTGTTTTGTTGTGTTCTCTCTTTGTTGTTGTTTGTTTCCGCGCTGTGTCCCGCGCCGCCTCACCGACTGACAGCAGCGAGCTCGCGCCTGGGCACGCCTGCGCACGCGCGTCCGGTTCTCGCCGTTTCTCGCGTGAGCACGACGAGCGACAACACGTGCGCGCGCTGCTGCTGTATACCTGTGCGTCGACGTGCGTGTGATGCAAACAGGTGAACGTGATGAGCCCAAATCCTCCTCGTTCATTTAAATACTCATTCAGTGTTTCAGTTCACTCAGAGAGGGAGGACAGCAGGTGGATACAGTCAGATGAATCATGGCTGGACCATAAAGAAGACAGAAGATATGGACCAACATTGTCCATATGGTCATCGGGAGTCAGAATGGACTTTAAGTGTATATACATTACCAGAACACCATTACCTCTGAACACTGCCTCTGAGCTTATACGCAAAAGGTTACCAGAGCCTTAGAACATCTACCAAACATTTTCATGAAGTTAGCATCATGTCAGTGTTACGGGAACATTAGGAGAATGCACAACTACACCAGAGCTGCTGACCATGACTTCTGTCCACAATCAACATCCTTCATGACCTCCACACAGTTGTGCTCAGCTTCAGTACCACCTTGAATACAAAACATTCCCCTAACGTTTTGGTAACACTTACTTTATTTTAACCTTAAATTAAGCTTACCAGAACCTTAGGAGAACATCTACTGAGCCTTTAAATTGGATATAGATATTTAAATCATACTAACCTTAAGGGAAGCTGACAGTAACATTCCTACAAGGTTCCCTTGAGGTTAGAATCATTTCTATCTTACAGAAACATTAAGAGAATGTTCTGGAAAGCATAATGCGCAACTATACCAGAGCAGCTGTCCATTACATCTGTCCATCTGTACATAATCATGTCCTTCATGACCTCCACACAGTTCTGCCCTGTCTCAATAACAGTCCGCCTTGCCAACACAAAACATTTGCCCAACATTCCAGTAACCTGCAAGTTATTACCTTACTTTTCTTACAAGCTTCCCTTGTGTTTATAATCACTTTAATGTTACAGGAACGTTAGGAGAACATTCTCTGGACCATAACTAAAAGAGAATGTTATACTTCCATAAACAAAACCTTCCTGGAAAACCCCAAAATATTCATTCTCAGAACGTTTTAGAATGGTCCCGGAACATTCTGGGAACCAAAAAGCAGGGATAGAAGCCTATTGAAATCATTCACTAAGTTGCCTTAAAGCCAGAGAAGCTCAGAAGTAGCCAAATTTAGCAACAGGCACAAGGTATGGATGGTGTGATCTTAAATAGAAAACAGCAGACAGACCTTTTGAGATGTTTGCTCATAAAGGCGCAGTGGAAGCCCGAAGATGCTCCATGAGTAGCTTTGATTTTGTATTGGTCTCTAATGGAATGGAGCTGCCTAATGCTTAAAGCTACTTCAGTGTGGATGCTGGCATGTGTGCATAGAATGTGTGTATTCCAAACTGAGCCATCTAAGGAGCTCTCTGTGTGTGTCTTTCCGCTGAGTTGGACCGGAATGTGCTCTCCAGACGTCCCTGGGCACATTCCTCCACTCCCCAGGAACAAAGTCGGCCTTTCCTTGTTCCAAATCCACTCAATTATCCTGACGGCTCCAAACATTCCTGAAGGCCCACATACCAGCTCTTCCATTTCAGACAGGTCTCTCCGCTTGCTCTCTTTTTCCATTCCTCCAGCGCACACACACACACACTTTCCTTCTCTCTCTCAGGAAGGAAAGGCACACCTGGGCTCTGGTCAGCCTGATAGCTTCAAGGCCTCTTGAACTGGCCATTCATCGTCAACGATTCTGACCTTTAGACTTTCAGAAAGTTTATGCAGACAGTCCTGGCCCAAATATGACCCAATTAAGGCACTTAATCAGTTGTGGTCATGATGAGTATAAAGTGAGCTAAAACTGGCCCAATTATAGTGGTCATGTTTAAGGATTGTGAGAGTGTTTAGACCCAAATACAACCCGTACAATGTTTGAATTCTATTTCTATTTCAGACCAAAATGGCCCAAGTGCATCCAGCCAATAGGCCAGAACTGGGCATCATCATCACTCATTTGCTAACAGGGTTACTTCAGTGTGCTAAGATATGTAGAATGGATGATGCACAAATTCAGTGGTCTGTATTCTGCCTCGTTTTCAAATTAATGTCAATAGGAGCCAAATCTGGGGAGGCATTGGGTCATGTGTACTCCCCCTCAACAACCTCCCAGAATGTCATTGCCTGCCGTAATAACACCACCACCTCTCCAATGAATTCTATAGTAACATAACGTCAGTGCATAATAACTTAGAAGTCAGAGCATCCAAAGAAATTTGGGAGAAAAAAAAAGACAAAGATGATAAAACATGTCCCGGTTCAAATGTGTTTATTATTGAGACAGATGGAAATTTTGAAACAAGAATTAGCCCCGACGTTTCTAATGTGGGCATGAGGCGCACAAATTTAGTCTGTTAGACACCTATGATCCATTTTAATCTAGAAAAACTTCAAAGCACACCCAACTGCACAATACCGCACGCCTGGAGCTCTCCATTACCTCCATTAACAGCTGTGTTACTCCACACAGAATGACACATCCTCCTGGACTGTGCGGTTTCAGCGAAACTCTTACTAATGCATACCACTCTAATGCCTCTCTCGCTAATATTTACCTTCAAGACAATATCCAAACACAGCCAGCGGAGCAGAGTGAAAGTATAGATATCCAGACGTAGCTCAGTTAACTGTGTCATTTAATCACACTCAATTATGATATTTTGTAACAAAGCACTGTATAGATGGTTAATAATGGTCCTTATGCAAAGATAAACATGCATAGTTGTGGGCAGTTTACACTGATGTGAATTTGTTTTATTTTTAATAACAAATAAAGATCTACATCATAGTCATCTTCTAGTCCTTCACTGGTGGACACAGAACACTGTCCAGAGGACTCTGTTGTCTGGATAGTTTTGCAGTTTTGCTTGGTGCAGTAATTTTACTTTGCTCTGTCTGATCCACTCATACGAGCACATCACGCACTAACACACCACCATCACATCAGTGCTGAGAATAATCCACCACCCAAATAATATCTGCTTTGTGGGAGTCTGCATATTAGGGTCGTTATACATAATAGGGCCTTGTTTGTGGAGGGGAGCACCACCTAAAACATTTCTGCACTCACCCCCAATCCTCCAACAGACAAGTTGCTAACTGCACCGCCAACTTAAAGGATCTGCTGCTAACATCTTGGTTCCAGATACCACAGAAGACCTTCAGAGGTCTTATTAAGTCCATGACTTGGTTTGTCTTACTTATGTTCAGTTCCCTTTCCACTCAAAGCTCTTTGACATTTGGGACAATCGCCTCCACCACCACCAACAGTCAGCATCTACCTGGATGACGTGATGTGAACTTTCACCCCACAAGACAGAGATGAGGAGAGACTAAGCCAGGTTTTGAAGATGGAGATGATTAGGACATCAGTGTAGGAGCCCAGTATTTTAGTAATGACCAGGGATGTGTTTGTGACCTCAGAGAATTTGGACCTTAATAGCATGTTGGTTGTGATGCATCAGTTGCTGAAGTGGATGGGATGTTTGAACAGTATGATTTGTCTGTTTAGAGCATGTTCAATCATAAAACCATCTGTGTCCTTAATTTTCCACCAAAAGACGAGAAAGATGGCAGGTCGATGGAAAATATTATGGCTGCCATTACAACATGGCCAATGCAAAATGGATTTTGTAATGTTTCCTCAATGTGTAATTACAGGATAGAAAAAAAATTAGCAATGATTCCATTGAGACGCTGGAATCCAATGACAGAACAGTTTCCTTAAACAACAGCTTCCTCTGAAGGCAGAGAGAAAGAGAGAGAGAGAAAGAGAGAGAGAGGTTGGTTTTGAATGGCACACTCCGAAACAGATGTTAGCAGGAAGGGGTAATCATAATTATATTATTATATTATAATCCTGCATATGTTGCAGTCACTTCCTCCAAGGAACATATTCCATTTGTCCTTAATTTAGGCCAGAGGAACATGACATGTCGGCTTCACCCATCATGCCTCATTTTCTTCCAAGCTGTCAACAACTATAACTTTGCATTTGCACAATAATTTCCTCAAGAAATCACCACATTTTCCACTTATTTCAGATGAAGTCCATCAGCCTAGACATGTTTGGGGTCCAAATGTTGCTTCTTTCAAACTTGAGCTGCAAGACTATCATTGCTAGCAAACACTGCAACCCAATAGTCACCTACATAGCCAAAAAATCATCACCAAAACGTCTCGAAGCTGATAAGAGTGTTGAGCACCACAGTTATGTTTGGTGTCACTGTGTGTTGTGTTTATGACAGTGACGGCAGAGTTATAATCGATCTTAAGCCATTAGACTCTTCCATACAAATGGAAACAAGTAGTGTTAGCATTAGCATTAGCAAACCTAGGAAAATCACAATATATTGAAACATAACAGCTGTATCGTGATACATGTTGCCAGGTTTTTCCCAACACACCTCAAAAACATCATCCAGATGTTAAACGTAGAAGTGCTGGTTGGCTTTATATCCCTCTTGTCCACACATGGTGCCAATAGGTTCTTGTTTATCTGCTCCAGAGAGTCATATTCTATTGTCTCTACTGTACATGGACTAGACAAGCTGTGTGTGTCTGTGTGAGCAATGGGTGCCACTTAAAGTAGGTGAATGATTTTACTAGAAGGGCCGTCCACAAATCTTTGGATACATAGTGTATATAAACACTCTCTAAACTGAAGCAGAACAAAGCAGCAAAACAGTACAATACATCACCATCTAGTGTTCCCAACTGGAAATATGACACTAACATTATTGATATGATGAGCAGCATCGCTGGAGAACAGATGAAAGAACTTGAGCTTATTTGCCAACAGAGAAGATGAATGAACATACAGAACAAGAGAGAAACACGGTCCATAATACTGTTAACATTACAGAGACAGGCTTACCTGAAAGAGAACAGCTCCATGCACTTATTCTGTCTTCTGCAACACTTCCAGAGCCTTCGGCAGCAGTTTTTTTTCTTTGAGCAGTGGGACAAAAACAAACACTGATGCTCAATAACCTACATGTTGGAGCAGGAGCTACTGCTCATTCATCTCTATTCATGAGTCCACCTTAAAACTCTGTGTATCCCGCTTACTTTCTCCTGCTCCATCCTGGACTCTCTAATCTCTGAATTTCACTGGAATGTTACTTATTTAAACCTTGCAGGAGAAAAACAGACCTTCAAACCAAACCAACATCTTATATGGAAGATTTGGATCACTGTTACAGTTTTTTTCTCATTTTTTTCTTCTGAAGACGGAGAAGCAGGAAAAAACCTGAAGGACAGATTGTATGGAAACTGAATTAGCAGTGAGGAATTTCCTCCATGGGGGGAACATATTGAACAACCCTGGAAGCTGTCAGGAATGCTTTGTGGCTGGCTAAGTGAAGCAGAAATATGTTCATAATGGAGGCTACTGCCATACCAAATATGGCCATGGTGTTACGTCTGGAGTCTCCACATCTGGAAGCGCTTACAGCCCGAGGAGAAAAGAGAGGAGAAGCCAGAAATAGAAGCAGCAAACTTTCATATGTTTTTTTGGGGGGGGGCATTTAGAAACGCCAACGTTCATGGCACATGATGCCCTAGCTGAACTTTTCAAATGCGCAGCCTCAAAATAAAACAATAAACAGAGATAAAAAAAATGCAAAACAAGTTTAAAGTATGTAAACAGATTCTTATGCGTGTTTGGATGCCTGATGCATAACGTTTAGCGTGAAATATGGTGAGCTAACACAACAGCTCCGTGACCCAACAACGTGACATTCTGTTGACTATGGGGCTAAAAACTAAACTTAAAATCAATCTCAGCCTTCAGCTAGTCATAGCACACACAAGCAAACTGGCAAACATGGCACACTGGTGAAGTGGAGGACAGCTTTTCTCTACTTGGATCAATCATAAACAAAAATAGATCCAACAGTTACAGACTCAGCAGAACAAGGATGAAGAATCTGGAGAAGATCTTCAAATGTAATGATTGGTTTCTTTAAACAAAGACTGGCACTGTACAGACTTTGGTCTTCTCTGAAAGCTGGACAATAAACAGATGCATTTGGAACTTTGAGAACTTTGGAGAAGACTTTTGAAAGAACCTTGGAGAGCAAGGAGAACATATCAAACCTCACCTTTCACTACACATTAAACCTCCCAGTGTTAAATCAACACTATTAGAGTTAAATTAAGACTGAGGGTGTCGAAACGTAACACTCTCAGTGTTCATTTAACTCTAATAGTGTTGATTTAACACTGGCAGATTTACTGTGTAGAAGTCCAGAAAACAACTTACAAACCTGTACTGTGGTATGATGGTATCTGGTGGTATTACCAGGGTACACTAAAAAGTACCATAGTTTGGTAGTACCGTATAAAATATGCTCAGGTGAATTACATTTTGGTCGTATTTTTGGTAGAACCATCATGGTAGAACCATGGTTTTATGGACACTACCATGATGGCTGTTATGTGGTACTACAATAGTAATACTACAACCATAATATAACTATTGTGTGAGTGTGTGTGTGTGTGTGTGTGTGTGTGTGTGTGTGTGTGTGTGTGTGTGCAGACCAAACTGAAGATCTCTTATTTTGGACACTTATCTTATTTATTTCTTTTTAGAAGATGCAGATTATTTGAGAAGTTAAGCTGGAACAGTTGAAGCTAAAAGAGGAAGAGGACCAGATACAATATGGACACAATCAGAGGAATTGTGAATGAGCCCTTAAGAAACCTGAAACCCAAACAGAAGACAAAATGTTCTGGAGAAACATCATCCATGTCACCAGCAGCCAGAACCAACTTGACGACACTTAAATAAATATTGTATTTTTTTTCCAAAATGTGTTTAATTCAATAAATAAACAGAAAGTGTTCGATTTAAATGTGTTCTGTTGCACAATGCATGCATTAGCATAACATTTAGCTAAACATTTAGTTTCTATGTTTGCATCATCTTGCCTACATCTACGAGACGTTTATCAGACGTTATTAGAATGTATCCTGTGTTTTTAACTGTTGATGATTACAAGACCAAAATAAGATCAAATTAAGATAAATTTTTGAGCCTTTGGCTAGTCATAGCAAACATATGCTAAACTGCTAAACATGAAAAGCACATAAAAATAAAACAAATAGTATTTTACTAATGTTTCAAGTATTAAATATAAAATGTATGTTTATAGCATTTTGAGAAAACATTTTTGACAGATTTTTTATATATATATACTTCCGGGAACATTCTGGAAACGTTTGAGTTCTGAAAACGTTCTGAGAAGTTCCCAGGGAAGTTTTACTTTCAAAAATACAACATTTTTTGAGTTCTGAATAAGGGCTCGGTAACTTTTAAACTATTCTAAACGTTAAGAAAACATTGTGGGAACGTTATTATGAGGTTCCTAATTCAGTTTAGTTTAATAATATAAAAGAACGTTCGAGCATTCCAGCAACGTAACCGAAAACGACAGTGACGCGAACCTTAACATAACGTTTTCAGAACGTTGGACTGTAACGTGTATATAAAAGCTTCAACGTTTGAAAGTAAGGTTAAAGAAGAAGAAAAAATACGAGGAAGGAGGGATGGAGGGAAGAAAAATGTGTTCACTCGGTGAGAGAGGAAAATTCGTATGAGAAGGAGGAGGAGGAGGAGGAGGAGGGGGAGCGAAAAAGAAAAAGTGAGACAGGGTGGTGCTTAGCTCGGATGGAAAATCGAGCCAAGAAACATTCCTCGCATAGTTTGGGGACAGTTCAGCAGCGACGGCGCGCACTACGTCAGCGCGCGCGCGCTATAAAGCACCGGACGGGAGCGCGTTCACAGCACACAGCGAAGCGCGCTCACTGAGAGCTGAGGGTCTCCGGCTCTAAAGGAAGGCGAGCAGCACACAGACAAGCACGCGAAGAGCACTTGGGTCTAGAGAGGGGACTTTACAGCCCAACCACGAGAGGAATTGTTTGTTTGGACCAGAGGATCTCAAAACAAGCCGGAATGGTTCTTTTTACAGTCATCCTGATCATGGCAAGCTTCAGCACGGTGAGTTCAGAGCTCTTCTGCTTCTCTAGATACTTTCTGTAGAGGTGCATTAGGGCATGTATCCGTCTGAAAAAAAGCATCACTATAGCTTATAATTTGCCACAATAGCTTTTGAAAAATGTTTTGAACTCTACTGAAATGAATGGACTGCTTCATTGGTGTCTATGTATACCCCCAGGGGCTCAGCACGTGCCCTGATGAGTGCGAGTGTCCACTGGAGCTGCCCAAATGTGCACCAGGGGTCAGCCTGGTCTCAGATGCTTGCGGCTGCTGCAAAGTATGCGCAAGACAGCTCAATGAAGACTGCAGCAAGATGGAGCCCTGCGACCACACCAAGGGGCTGGAGTGCAACTTCGGGGCCAGTTACGGGGCATCCAGAGGCATCTGCCGAGGTGCGTTTCTCATTAGTCTGCATTCATACACATACCAAATTATCAGAAGACTCGTCAGTTAAAGTCTTAACTGAAGTACTAATAGTTACTAATAAATAAAAGGTGAACTAGCATATGGTTTGAGTTTTAAAGGATCTCTAATGTGCTATTTCGTTGAGCCTAATGTGCAGTATGAACAAAAACAAACAGAATTCTGAATAACAGGATTCCTTTTCTCTCCCCCAACAGCCAAGTCAGAAGGCAGACCCTGCGAGTACAACAGCAGGATCTACCAGAATGGAGAGAGCTTCCAGCCCAACTGTAAACACCAGTGCACATGCATCGACGGGGCAGTTGGGTGCATTCCTCTTTGCCCCCAGGAGCTGTCCCTGCCCACACTGGGCTGTGCCAACCCCAGGCTGGTCAAAGTTCCAGGCCAGTGCTGCGAGGAATGGGTCTGTGATGACTCTGCGCAGCTGGAGCCCTCTGACAAGCTGTATGGCAAGGAGCCAACGCCTGATGAGACTGAGAGTGACCTCACCAACAGGAACGAGCTGGTTGCCAACGTGAAGGCTGGCCTCAAGTCCCTTCCTGGTAGGTGTTTTGACTTCAGATCCCAGCTTAGTGGGCTGGAACTTCTTGGCTAGTCTCCACGGTGCTTGATTGAGTGGAATCTAAACTGCTTGCCTTCCTTCACTTGCAGCATTCAGAGCGCAGGTCGAGTCCCACATGTTTGGGAGCCAGAAGTGCATTGTGCAGACCACACCCTGGTCACAGTGTTCCAAGTCTTGCGGCACCGGCATCTCCACCAGAGTGACCAACAACAATGCCGAGTGCAAGCTGGTCAAGGAGAGCCGAATCTGCGAGGTTCGCCCCTGCACTCAGTCTCCGTACTCCAGTCTTAAGGTAAGCGTGGTCCTCCACAGCCAACACACTGCAAGACAATCTAAGCATGCTGAAAGAAAGTGATATCCATTGAAATAACTTGACTAATCTGGGATCGTCACCTGTCTCTCCTCCACAGAAAGGAAAGAAGTGCAACCGAACCAAGAAGTCTGCTCAGCCAGTGAAGTTCACCTATGCTGGCTGCTCCAGCTTGAAGAAATACCGTCCCAAGTACTGCGGCTCCTGCGTGGATGGCCGCTGCTGCAGCCCCCAGCAGACCCGCACGGTTCGGGTCAAGTTCCGCTGCGAGGACGGCGAGACCTTCAACAAGAACGTGATGTTGATCGAGACCTGCAAGTGCACCTTCAACTGCCCCCACACCAACGAGGCCTCCTACCCCTTCTACCGACTCTTCAACGACATCCACAAGTTCAGAGACTGAAGGGGGGAATCCCGTTACGAAATGACACGACGTCAGCAGTGACGTCAGTACGGCCAATCGCAGCTTGGCTGGGAATCGGAGGCCCATCCCCTTCGGCCAGTCGACTACCACCGTTAAGATTCCCACGGAATCATGGGCTTTCAAAGAGGAGTTTGGTGAAGTGCACTGTTTGCTGAGGCCTTGTCAGCGTTAAATACTTTCAAGTTTTGAAAGACTCGCTCCACAGTGGAGCAGCAAGTTTTGGTAGCTTCATTATGGAGCAACATGTAAAGTCGAGCAAATTTGTAAAACGTAGTTTTTGATGTTTAAATGTATATTTTGATTTCCGAGTACAAAATATGACCCAACTGTAGACTTGTATGTGTGTATGTCAAATATACATATATGCACATACATCATTTGCTTACGTTTTTGTAGACCATGGTCCTGTAACGTCATTGGTTAATGCCATGCTGTGGTTTCCCAACAAATATGTGGTAACATTCCTTCCTAATGTGGACAAATGAGTTCATATTGTTCGGCAGCTATTGAAAACCAACTCCATCAGAGAATTAGCAACAAAGAAAACGAGTTGACTTAAAGAATGAATGTTTTATTATTGTTATTAATATTATTTATCAGAAATGTAGCTACTTTATTTGAATATTGTCATACTGGAATAAAGTGTAAAATGATCTAATTTTATATGTTACAAATAAAAAAAGATTTATTTATGACAGCTAATCATTCTCTGTCTTTATTTTATGTTGAATGGATGAGAAACAACATTTCTAGGACTTGGCCAGTTCATTCTGGGTCATGCTGGGGTTACAAAAGTGACATATAATAACAAATTAAAGGCCCTCGTATTAGTTAAAGAAGCAAAAGGCATGTCAGGAAGCTTCAGAGAACACCAGAGAAAACTCACTGTCCAGAGTTATGTCCTGAATCATCTCCAAACAAGCCAAAATATGTCTGACAAATAAAATCCTCTTACAGAGGTCAAAATCGTCTTCAGCAGGGCCGATTGATGCAACACTTCTCCTGGAGATCTGCTATCATACACACATGGCTCTACTATTCAGATGCCTGAAGGTTTTCATTAGATCACGGTGAGGGTGGCAGATCTCCAGGACCAGGATTGGGCTCCCCTGTCCTATCTCAGAGTGTAAAAACATTAGACTGCAGAACAAGACACAAAGTAAACAGACCCAACAGTGTAGATAAGATAAGCTCAACAGCAACAACCTCGATTCCACCCAGTGGACTTGATTGATTAGCTTTTCATTGCCCGTTGCTGCCAAACCTGGTTCTGCCAAGACATACATGTGTGCTTGAAGACAGTTTCCTACTCGAGTGAAGTTCTGACCTCGGCATGGCTGAGACAGAAGTATGTAAAGGTTGTATTTTTCTTTGCTCTGCGGGGCAGCTGTCTGTCTGGATTACCCCCTCCCTCCTCGCCTGGGATGATGATATATCTACACGGAGGTTTGATCCAGGTGAAACGGAGCCTGCTCTGGAATGCAGACGCGCTGATGGCCGGCAGATGTTGGAAAATATTTGGGAGCAGCTTGTTCACTTTCTAGGCCACAGAGGAGCTTCCCTCTAAAAATACAGAGAGGCGAATGGAGCTCAGCCTCAAAGCCGCCCTGACGTCATGGTAAACACAAATACGGCCACAAAGGGAACGTTCTAGATAGCAGAACTAGTCACTTTTGAAGACTATTATTCCTCTTTTTAAATAAACAAACCTGGCTACTTCATTTCATGATGGAAACTTGCTACATGAAGATAAAGCGTATGAATGGTTCACCCAGATATTATATTTACATATTTTTCCATTTACTTCAGATGCAGCTGATCAGCCAAGACATGTTTGTGGTCCAGATTCTGCTCCTTTGGTTTAGAACTGGAGCTGTGAGGCTATCAATGCTCAGTAGCCTCTGTCATCAAACCTTCTCTGAACCCCCTCAAACCTCATCGTATTGAAGGTCTCACAAACTAGTGGATGTGGTTTAGGACACAGCCTGGCTGTGAGACCTTTGAGCATGTTGAGAGACAATATTCCAACAGAGTCATTGGAGTGACTATTGAGTTTTAGGGGTTGTAGCAGTTCCAGTTCTTGCGAAGCAAATTTTGGATCCCAACCACGTCTTGGCTGATCACGTCCATCTAACGACACTGTAAAACTGTAAATCTGATTTCTGGGTCAACTATTGCATAATCTTGACATCATCATGGCCACTCCCCTTGACAACAGCGTAAACATTTCCCTGTATTACCATTCGAGGTCATTACAACAACCTGCTACATGACAATCAGCAAAACTGATAAAATTACATTTAATCTTCAAAGCAACTGAGGGGGTCATGACCCTTGTCAGCACCACCACTGTGGAGCCATTAGACACCAAAACCATGCTGTTTTCAGGCTAATATGTAAAGGCTAATGCATAACAGAAGCTCAACAGTACTTAGCACGGTTTTGGGTTTGGAAGCTTCACATTTCAGAGCTCAGTGGGGTTCAAAGGGTGCAGCCCAGCCAAAAAAAGACAAAAGGTGAAAGATGAAGATGCCTGACTTCTCTCTGGCCGGGAGAAAACTCTTCAGAGCCCTTGAGCTGCCCTGGCCTTTTCCCACCTGCTTCCAGCTGGGAATCTTCTCCGGCTCTGCTCTCTCGCTCGGTTGTGTAACTCAAGCTCAGTGTTATGCAAGTGGACTGAGCAAACTGAAAAAAGAAAGGTCTTCCCCTCCCAACACTACAAACCCCGCTGAGTCCTCCAGATGCAGACAAACAACGTGTTTACAATGGCATTTGGATCTTTTTATATTTAGAAGCTAATTTACAAATGCACAAATGTACCTGCAGGTTTGTTTACAACCAGACAAACATCTAGCAAATGTTCGTTCATCTTGCAAAAGTCCATTCAGTTCAGTGCATTAAAGAACATCAAATCACGTAAATGTTTAGCTATGTTTATGCTGCAGCCCTGCTGACACAGCTCCCTGTAGAGAACTACCAACAGAATAGGACTGGACGAGGTTTGAGCAAGCTGAGAGAAGTTTTGGTGATGTTTTTTTACAGGCTTTTGGGTGACTACTGAGTTCTAGTGTATGTTCTAAACTCCAGACAGTTCTTGGCTGATCAACATCTGATGTAAGTGGAAAACTGTGCACATTTGTGGTTTCTTGCTCTAACAATAGAGCCTCATGACCTGCTGCTGTGCATTAGATGATGTTCTATTTTGGTTCAGCTATTAACCGTTAAGTAATCTGAGAAACTTTTGTAGCACCTGGAGCTAACAAACGACAGTAAACATGACCATTAAGTCTCTATTCAGCACTTCAGGTCTGTAGTTTCCAAGGTTTTGCCACTCTGTTAGTGCCTCCTGGTGGCAGCTCAGAGAACTACACTAAAGCTCCTGAAGTCATGTCAGCCAAGACCTGTCCAAATTGTGCATCTTTAGTTTAGAACCCAAGCTGCTAATATTGCTAACAAGCACTCAAACTCAGCGCTCACCTAAATTAGCACACTCGCTTTTGTTTGTCTCAAGGCACTCAAACCTCATCCAGACCCTAATGAAGGTCCTACGGACTACTGAATGTGGTTTAGGGTACAATTTGAGCTTTAAAAGTGAACTTTATCATATTGGGAGCAGGGGGCGTGGCACCAAATTCTGGGCCCTATGGATAAGCAGTGCCCAGGGTCCCTTGCCCCTATTATCAAATATTATTTCCTTTAATATTTAAAGGAAAATAAAATTCCAGACTCCTCAAGGGCCCTCGCCTCACTTGGGGCCCTGGTAACTCAGTACCACTTTCCCCCCCCCACTACCACACATCTGATTGGGAGTATGTCTATGTATGCACCAAAACATTATGACTAATGTCCTAAAATGCTTAATACACTGTTGGTCATCCACCCACCACCCATTGACTCAAGGACTCTACAAGAACTCTGAAGTGGCACCAAGATGATAGCACCAAGTCATGTAAGTTTGGTAGTGGTGCCAACATGGAACAGACTTGTTCTGTCACATCCCACACATTCTCAGATTGTGATCTGGAAGCCAATGTTTGTAGGTTTTGACCACTGTTGACCAAGCCAACCCAATCATCTGACCATGCTGATTTGACCCCCTTGGTGGTTGCCATGCTTGCACATTCCTCCACTTCGCCCACTACAAGAACCGACTGTTCTCTTACCCTGACTTTCAGATGGGCTGCTGTTACCAGATAATCATCATTCAAATGAAACAGACAAAGACAGAAGCTCTAGTCAGCGAGTGTGTACAGTTTATGATGTTTTTTTGCATGAATCGACTGATTCTGACACACACCGAGCTCATGGCATGCAGATTACATCATAAGTGATGATTTTCAATGGCTGGAGTTAAACGTATTGACACATAGACACAGTGTGTAAGCGTGTGTGATGTAACTGGGCGTGTGTGATTGTAAGAAGAGAAGGGGCTGCCAAACTGAGGGCGTGGGGGTCTATTACTGCCTGAAGTGCGACAGGAGTTAATTAGTTGAGCCAACACACACACAGTGGCCTGGAGATGTAAGCAATGACGGCATGTAACAGCCCTGTGGCCTCGGCTCCCTGCAGTCTTATATAAGCACCAACTTAAAGGAATACTTTGGTCAAAAGTCAAATTTATCCAGTTGGCATTTAGCATGGTTGGAGCTTCTTTAGCACTGCACTGGAGTTATTAGGCTAATGTTGGTAACAAGTAATGGAAGCTAATAACAGTTAGCTAGAGGGGTGAATTAAGGGTGGACAATGTTAACCGCATATATTTTGTGACTTGTGACCTAAAGGACAGAGTAGAATCTGGCTGAAGTGCCCTTGAGCAAGACACCTAAGCCCCAATTGCACCACGGGCACTGTGGTTAGGGCTACGCAGTGCTCTGTGTTCACTAGTGTTTGTTTCACTAAGCTTGAGTACTGGTTCTCAACCCTGGTCTTATCCTAGTGGTTGTACATCCCAGGTTTAATGAGATGTTTCTTTGATTTTCTAAGTGAAAAAGGGTAAAAATCCTTGGACTTCGGGTCCATAGAAACTCTGTAAGTGGTTCCTCAAATTCTCACAATGTGAAAACCTTTAAAAGATTGAAGATTGAAGCCCTTTCTTGAAAGGTAAACATTCTTAGAAGAACCCAGTCTGTCTTTAAAAAATGATTTAACATCAAAAGGTGAATATAATCATGATTTGGTACAAAAGCAGTATCCACAAAAAGTGGATGGGCAGATGATGTCCAGTTTGACAACAAATATGTGAGAAAATGATTGAAATGTCTTAAAACAGTGTTCATCAAATAACGATTAGAGGGGGGTTGAACATCCGTGCCTCTATGGCGCATAATATCATTAAACCATTCGAGGAATCTGGAGGAATTTCAGTGTATAAAGGGCAAAGATGATAGCCTAAGCTGAACTCTTAATCGTTGACTTCTCTGGGCTCAGAGGCATCTGGAATGGACCATCACTCTGTGGAAAATTAGTATAGTGGTCACACAAATCAGTATTTCAGATCTTTTTTGGGAGAAATGGACATCATGTGCTGTGGACCAAAGACAAAATGAAATATCCAAACTGCTGTCCACAAACAAATCCAAAAGTAATGGATTGTGTCAATGTCCTTGATACAGTTTTGAAAAGTACACTGAGATTTTAGAGCAACATACTCAATCTTGCTTTTATGACAACATCTTTTCCAGGGACATCCATGCATTTTTCAACAAGACAATGCAAAACCACATGCTGCACATATTACAAAGGCATGGCTACTGGACTGACCTGCCTGTAGTACTTACCCTTGACATCCCTATACTGTTGTACACCTTAAAACATGTTTGAGAAATTAAGGGGGAAAAATAACACCTGGAACAATTCTTTGCTTGGTGCTAAAATCTATTTTAAATGTTGTGAGAAGGAACAGCAACATTACAAAGTAGTAAATGCTTTACCGTCCCAACATTTTTTGGAAGGTGTTGCAGGCCTGAAAGAGGATTGGATGTATATTAACAAATAAAGTTGACCATGAAATATGTTAGTGTTCATAGTCTGCAATAAAATAATAAAACAAATAAAACAATAAGTCAATGTTACTGATACTGTCCCAACATCTGAGGTTGTAAAGTATTAAAACATAGCCAAGGCTAGACTAAGACTCCCAATGGTTAAGGTCCAAAACTGAGCCTTAAGGTCCATATTGTATCTATGAGGGTCCATTTGCACTGTATCCTGGGAAGAAACTGGTTGAAACTACTCCTTTAAGGAAAAGCTCTCTGCAGTGGTTGTGTTTACCCAACCAGGCAACCAGTGACAGCTCCTTCAGGCTGCTAATGCTCAGTGTCAGCACCAGTGACCACTCATTTACTCCCAGCAGGCCACTAACTATGCATGTGGATGGACAAGGCCCATGCTGAGATGGACAGAGGTGGCCAAATGATGCAGACTTGTAAAAGCGTGCAAGGACGAAAGTGTGTTTCCACACAGCGGGTCACTGTGACATATGCAATCTAAAGCCAGAGCCAGATTCGGATGGGGATGGAGGGCAGTGCAGGCCAGCTCTGTTCCTGGAGGGATTATGTCCAGTACAATTCAATAATTTCTCTGCTTAAAACAATGGACTCCATCAGCAGGTTTGGCAGGTACACTGGAGAAGCACAAAGCAGAGTAATAAGAGTCCCCTAAGGTGTGCCAACTCGTACATACTTCCTGGAAATTCAGAAAGAAAACAGATGAATGAAGAATGATACAACTGGACAGTGACCACTATTATTAAAACATCCATTGTTAAAAGCATTGTTTAAAAAAGTCCATCTGTTTCTCTTTATGCTTTGTTCACCCTGTTCTGACCCAACAGAGCCGCTGAGTCGTGGATCATTCTCAGCATTGCAGTGACACTGATGTGGTGGTGGTGTGTTAGGGTGTTTTAAAACAAGCTGTGCAGCAACAGATGAGCTGAACTTTACATCTACAAGGTGGACCAGCAGCTCTGCTGTTTGACCCATCAAACATGCGCCACCAACACCACCACATCAGTGCCACTGCAGAATGAGCCACCACCCAAATAATACCAGCTCTGTGTTGGTCCTGACCACTGAAGAACAGAATGAACAAAGTATAAAGAGAAACAGATGGACTACAGTCTGTAATTGTAGAACTACAAAGTGTACCTGTATGTTCAGTGGAGCTGTTGACAATGGGGTGTTGATGGGGGTCTAGTACGTACACAGCGGCATGACTGGAATAATGGAAATCTTGTGATTTTTTATACTGTTTGCTACTTTTATCTATAAAAATGGAGGGTGTGTTGTAGGAGCAGATTAGCCTCTACTTCCAATTCCCAAACATACATATCAGACGAGCTTCAGCACTGAACTGTAACCAATTAATTGCATTATATGTAGGTACTCACACATGCATAATACACATATAATGACATATTTTTAATGCATACAAGACATTATTACATACACATAATACATACAAATGTCAATCTGCTGGTCCAGTGTTCATCAACGGTATTGCTAGTTTGCCCTCGTTTGTGGCAGTAACAGCCGCTTGTCTTCTAAGAAGACTTTCCACTAGAGGTTGGAACGTTGTTGGAGGAAAATATTTCATTTCATTTCAGTCATTTCATTCCATCCAACTGTTTAGTGACTGATTTATTGTCGTCAGTCACGGCTTTCTTCACTACAGACGCCACCAATAAATTCCTCACCAAGTTTCTTCAGCATCTTTTGGAGAACTCTTGCAGAATTCAAGATGGTACACACACAAACACACAGATATGGCTCTCGTGTAAGCTCTACCACACAGAAATGTATTGCAGACTGGAGCTTAACGAGTCATCGTTCACAGCGGTGGTGAAAGCATCCAGACGTCTCAAAAGCTACCTCACAGAAAGATATTACATAACTGCACTCTTAAAAAGAGATGGTGTTTCAAAGGTTCTTTAGTAAAGAAAATGGTTCTATATAGAACAATGAACATGCTAAGAGATATAAGGGTTCTTTGCATGCTGAAAGGGTTCTTCAGATTGACAAGGAAAGTTATAGACACAGAACCTTTTTGAAAATGGTGCTATATGGCACAAAAAAGGGTTCCTCTAATATTACATGCTTGGCATCGTAGCTACAGCAGAACCCTTTCACCATGGATAGAACTGTTTATCCACAAGAAGGGTTCTTTGCATGTTTATGATTCGATATAGAACCAATTTCTGACCTAAAGGAACATTGAAGAACCATCTTTTTTAAGAGTGTGGTTATGAATACACTGCCTGATGTTGGAGAACTTGCTTTGAGCAGATTTTGCAGATGCCTTGATATATTTGCAACAACAATTCTGAAGAAACAGACAGAAACCTATCGATCCCAAAGGAAATTGCCCTGTTAATGGACCCCCTTCGCTGAGCAGTGATTGGCTACAAGGACAGGCTTGTTCCGGTTTGTTCCTTATAGGTACCTTGCAATAGAAAGCCAAGCAGGTCTATAAAGGTCAAGAAAATAACATTTTATTATCTTTACACTGTAAAATATGATGTTCTGGCAGGTTAATATGCTGCAATACGCACTGGAAAATATTTCCCAATGCTGCTAAAGGCACTACAACAAATATTTAGTGCTACTGGTTGCTTTTTCTTGTGTATAGTAAGCAAAAATACAAATTTTCCAGGAACTCCATCAGGACCTGCAGCTTTGCTCTGCTTAATGTTCCTCAACGCTGTCTTTATATGATCAGTTGTAGTGCCATCACTGCACAGTCTAGAGATGGGGCAGTGATGAGAGTCGTTCATCACAGACGATGGTTGCTGATGGTCAAAGGTGTTAATGGTTGTGATGGAGGCAGAGGAGAGATGTGATGAGCCCTGATGACAGCCTAATTAAGGAGGAGGTAGAGGTTGCTTTAAGGCAAAATAGTCCACCGGAGGAAAAATATATTTGTCAGTTACATACATTGGCTCATTGGTGGCTTTGGATGTCAAATAAAATGTTAAAGTTTGTGTTGTAGACGATTGTAAAGACTTGGGAAGATTTTCTTACAGTGAACCATTTCACACCAAACCCTCGTCTGAAAGACTACATCTTAACTGAATTATACAGCTACGCGTGGAATTCCCCATTAATGCCAACACACATTATTGTGAGTGGTTTGGAAGGCTCAGTGATGTATTTATGACTGTACACTGGTGTTAATGCAGTGGAAAAGAAGCCATGCAGTACATCAGATCTGCACTACAATATGACTAAAATAAAAAGACCTGATTCTGACAAGTATCCTTTCAACTGAGCCGGTTTTGGTGCGAGCAAGCATGAAAACAGTAAATTACTGCAGTCCTCAGCGCAGTTCAGTAAACGTCAGCTTTAGATGTGGTCCCTTGATTGAGGTCTCAGTGGTGTTCTCCAGAACACATATTCTACTGAAGAGAACAAAAAAAATGACTCATAAAGAGGGCAGTAAAGCATCAACTCATTAGAGGTCTTACATGCACGTATAAACACACGCACATGTTTAAGGACAGATGCAGAGAGAGGTCTTCAGCTGAGAACTTAGCATATGGTTTATGTGAGGAGCTGCATGTGTGCCTGTTTGCTTTCATACAAAAAATGTCCTTGTTCTGCAGAAAAAAAGTGTGTATGGACCATATTATTATTATTATTACACACATCCTTATATATGCAGTGGTACAGTGCAGGGAATGTGTTAGATGTGTGGAAAATGGGTCACAAAGCAGATGTTAATGATTGGCAATATATTTAAACACATATGTATGTATGCATACATATATATATATATATATACACAGTACCAGTCAAAAGTATTTTTTTCCTAAAAATAAATAAATGAACACTGAAGTCATCCAGACTATGAAGGAACTTCATTTTAGATTTTGTACAAAACCAAACAAATAGTGAAAATTCAAATGATGTACACAGGAATACTCAAGGAAGTATCAGACCTACTGAAGTCACAAGTAAATAAATAAAAATCCTTTTTTTATGAAAACTGACCATGACACATATATATATATATATAT
>BRDA01011216.1:8456-19222 GCA_036984385.1 Crenuchus spilurus | reverse complement strand
TTATCCAGGCAGCAACTTAGACTAAAATCTCCTTTATATTTCCAGCTGATCTCATTATGAGGAGAGTCTGCTGAGATATTAAAGAGATATTACATCCTTTTGGATTTTTCTTTTCTCTTGGAATTGAAGAAAGGCTTAGCTCAGTGGTCCGTACACTTGCATTTAAAGAGGCTAATGAATCGTGTAAATCATCTGACATACTTCTGGTTCAGTGCTCATGTACAAGACTGTTAATGAGTGTCACACTAAAAGGTCATTAAAGGGAAGATTTGTAGTGCTTCGTAGTCATGTATGTTTCTTTCCTGCTGTGGGTGGGGCTGGAAAGGTTGGTCATGTATCAATTCTAGATGCTTCCTTCCTCTTGGTGCTGCCACAGATAAGTGCACAGCACATCATAAGCACTCAGTTTAGCTCCACTTGTTCACAAGTGGCTACAGTAAATAAACAAACCAGTCCAGATGATGCTCTGTAAGGGTTTGTTGTTTTGATCTTTTGAGAGGAAAGCTTTGAGATAGAAGGGCAGGGTACTGGGGTGCTGATAAAAGCTCCCACTGGTCCCATCTGGTCCCGGGGGCAGCCGAAGACCTGCTTGACCTGCTTTGACCCCAGAAGAAAAAGCAGCTTTATTGACGGGATCTCCACAGGAGAGTCTTTCTGACTTGCATCACAACCACACTGCTTTATGAAATGTCTTCTGGCACTGATTGATCACCTATTAGTTTGCATGTCATACAGATGCAAAGAGAGTGATAGGAGAGGACCAGCAAGGGGTGTGTCTTTTGCTTGGGGTACATGTTCCTGTGACCCAAGCTGCCATCCCTGAGCGATTGCTATGGAAACTGCATGTTCATCAGTGGTCTTGTATCTGACAGAGGAGAAGCAGAACATAGTGAGTCTGTTTTTCTACACCACCCAGGGTTTGATGAAGTGCAGTCCACATTGAAATGGACGAGCAATTTTGTATTAACTTAAAAGTTCTCTCGCGGCACATAATCTACAAATTCCTAAAGCTCACCACAGCTTTGACATCACACCTCTTACCTCTAGCTCAGTGATCCTCACTATTTTTTTCTAAAGACCCATATTGGCAGATTAAAGTCAAGGAGAGAGCCACAATATCACCCCAAGTCACTCAAATAATGGGAAAAAAAAATAAACAACCCACCTATGGACTAAACCTTTGCGCACTGAATATATTGCTCTAGCTAGCTTATGCTGCAGGGTTGCCAGGCCCAACTAAAATATCCAGCCTAAAGTCAGTCTAAAACCCGCCCTTTAGAAGCTTAAACTAGCCCAGAATATGTCTGTCACACGTTTGAAGCGAATGGCAAAACAACTGTGTACGAGTGTACGACTTAGTATTTTGTTTATAATGGATTTATTATGATTACTGCTATTTATCTTAAAGTCATTAATAATATGGTAACATGAGTGTTTTATTAGTTCTTTTATAAGTGTTAAACCGTGAACCTGGCAACAGCAGAGTCTCGTGCAGCCTGCTGTTGGAAACCATGCCTGTGTTGCCAGGTTCCACAGTATCCCCGATTTGGAACCAACTTTAATTGAGGCAAAATGAGAGGGCAAGTGCTTGGATGTAAAGCGCATTACAGTACATGTCTCTGTAGCATGCTTTTAAAATACTTTGGCTGTGGTGGTGTACTTTCATAACCGGTCATGAGAGCCACCAATAAAGCACGGCGAGCCGCATGTGGCTCGGGAGCCGCGCAATGAGTATCCCTGGTCTACATAGACATCTTCACAATGCAGAAGCTTTTCCATGAACGTTCCACCAAACTACCTCCTCAATTTCTTCAGAATGTAAAGATCTATTGGCAGCAAATATGTCTAAATGTTTGAGGGCATTCCTTCTAATGAATGTATTCAGCTACTTTAATTTGCACCAATTGCTGTCACAGATGTGCAAATGCACAGTCCCTGTTGAGAAGTACTACCAACAGAATAAGACTCTCTGCAGCAGATATTGGCACTGCGGCTAATGCCAGGTGTGGGCTAGAGGAGTATTAAAGCCCTGCGGCATTGACCTGAGGAACAGTGTTCTCGTAAACAATGAAAAAATGGATAAACTTGTTTTAGTACTCTTGATATCAAAAGAAACAATGAATGAGCGGGTGTCAACATTTTTGTCTATATAATGTAAATGTAGAAACTACAGCTGTGTCTTGTTAAAATGCACTGCACTAAGATTTGAGGGTCATTTTTGCAATCCGTTGTCCATATGCACAGTTTCTCTGTTCCACTTCCAAGACTAGAGGTTTGGGAGAGGAGAAAGCGAACAATGGAGGATGGCACACCGGTCAAGGAGCACGCCCCGGGGACCACAACTACTAACCTCCCACCACTTCCACCTTCATAAAAGAGGATGTTTATAATGTAAATAACAATCATCTGTATGTGAAATCTGGTTTACCAAATTGTGACCAAATGCTGATTTACTGCAATAAAATCACTGTTCAATTTAACTGGTACTAGATGTTGTCACCCACCTGTCAGTTCTGATCTCCTACCTAACCATAACAGTTACTGTATCAATTACACAAAACTCTGACACCATTTTAATGCTCATTTCTTTATTATAATCAGTCATTTTCTATATAGAACTGTTAAATATATACAAACACCACTGTAATAATTATACTTACAATTATAACAACAATGAATTATATTTAAACAATTAACTTGCACAACAGTTGTAACTTTCTTAAATCCACTCAAAAACAACTAGAATTTTACAAATTAAGCTGGCCACACAGTAGCTATTAAAGGTGTGAAATAGACTTGGGGTGGAAGTGAAACACAACCAGTTGGGATGTGACGAGTGGCTCACCTTTGTACGCCCCTGATTTGTGCATCAATTAACAGTATAAATATTAATTATAAATGCAAAAGTAAAATGCATTCTATAATGTAACTGAATTATATAAAAATAATCAGTACAGAAATCGTCAAAAACATCAATAATAAAAATAATAATAACCTGATGTCTTCTGCTAGCCTCCCTGTACTTCTGCAGATTTTACACTAATATTATTGATGCAGTATAGTACCAATTATGTACATACAGTAGCTTTATCAGTATTTGATTTATAGTTGTCATCCCTTCTGAAAAAATAAACAGCACGTTCAGCTAAAGCTGGTTGACTAGTTTGTATTTTTTGGTTGACTAGTTTGTATTTATACCAGCATAAGGTATGTTTTTTTTTTTAGTTTGATGGTTTAACTGGTCTACAAGTATAATCAAGCTGAACAAGCCAATCAACCAGCATGGACAAGTATGATCAAATTAAAATTAAATTTACTATGCTGGTCAACAGCTAGTATCTGTCCTTGAGTCCTTGTTTGAAACTGAGATGGACAAATGACCATTTTGACATGCAGACACATAACGTTAGCAGAAACACTACGCTAGCTTTGACTAGTAAATAAACATATTAGCCAAAACGGCTAACACTACACGACCGTCTGGCATGATGTCTGAATGATGCAGGTAACGTCGTTGACCGTAATCCTGGGAAAATCTTGTATTGAATGACTGAAAAACGCCATAGCTGCTCTGTTTGACACCAGCACCGGAAGTGGAGGAGCTGGCTGACTTGGAACACGGAAGAGAGTGTGCATATAGCCTATTAACCCATCCCATCCACTAGGGGGCTCTCCCCATCACTTTGCTCTGTCCCTGACTCTAGGAGGGTGAAGACATGCACACGCCTCCTCCGTTGCGTGTGATACGGCACTTTTTTCAAACCACTCCTGAAACACCATCACTGGGGAGCCAACGCGCTCAGTGGAAAGTGCAGGATTACCAGCTCCAAATGGACCAATCAGTAGACGCCTGAGCCAGCGGACATTGCAATCTATGAGTGATAGGGAGAGAAAGCGCCATCTACCTGCCCAGAGAGAGCACAGCCAATTTTTGCTCTCTTGGGCCCCGGCTGTTGATGGTAAACAGCATGACCGGATTCAAACTCACAATCCTTGGTCATAGTGTCAGTGTCTTAGCCTGCTGAGCCACTCTGGGCCCACCATTGAGGACACCAATGCATCTGGACAGCATTAAAATACAAAATGCAAGTGTTTAGTTATCATTTTGAATATAAACAATCATTTACAGTTATATTAGTTTAGCATTTAACATTCAATTATTAAGGAACTGATACATAGATAGAAAGTAATAGCTGCTATTATTAATAGCTGCCACTTTATTAAGCCTGTGGGACCTCACATTTGTCATTTTTAATTTATTTTTTCTCTGAATAATGAACTCCCAGATATGGAAGGCAACATTTTCTGAGTAGACCAAGTAGATGGTTGAGTTACTTAAAAACATATTTTAAGAGTTTCTAATGGATATGCTAGGTGACATGATAGATAGATAGATAGATAGATAGATAGATAGATAGATAGATAGATAGAGTGTGTGTGTGTGTGTGTGTGTGTGTGAGAGAGAGAGAGAGCGAGTATTTTGCGCAAAAAATGAGAGGTGAGGGATAAATTTCATGAGTGATACTAACTAGCGCGTGTGTTTATATCAGTTAGCAGTCGTAAAAACACGTTCGTCAGTGCTCACGTGACCTGCATGCTTTCGATTCATGTCCGTTTTACACTGTCCGCCTTACGCAGCGTAAAATAGTCCCACATTTTAGACATTTTTGGCCTTTTACGTACACTGGTGTCTTCCTTCTCCGCTATTGCCACAGGGAGCAAAATAAATCGCGCCGCCTTAAATCTTTGTAATGTGCGTCAGTTATAACAGTCCGTGTAAAACAACGATACCAGAACTGCACAGTAGTCTACAAAGCGGGAGTGATACGATAGCAGAGACATTTAAAATCGACGGACTTTGGTGACGTCAATTTAACGAGGCCTCCTTTGCCTTGAACACTTTTATTTTAATCAAATTATTCAAGTTACTCGAATAATCATTTCAGCCCTAATAGCAATGTGGTTTAAGTTGTGGTGAAAACAACTTCTGAGTTCAACAACAATGAGTTCTTCAACAACACTAACCAAGTGCATGTCTCAATAAAAAGAGGTTTAACAGAAGCTCCAAAGTGCTGGGATTTGCCCTATTGTCAGGAGATCAATCCTTACAATGCCAGGAGTCCAGAAGAACTTTATTGACCTTATTGAGCTGAATGTATTGCTATCATGTTTTCCATCCCTAGCGAGAGCTGTGTGGATGTTGAAGAATGTTGGTCTTGATTCTTTGTCTGCAGTTGCTGTATTTGCTTGATGCAGCCGTTCTCATATCGGCCCCTGGGAGAGAAATGGCCTGATCAGTGTAAGAATATGTACAGTCTGAGACCAAAAGGTGTTAGACTTCTCTACTTGGGTAGCTGACTTTTTACTTAGAGAAGTTTTATTTAAAGTATGTTGTTCTCTATCGATAATTATCGTGGAACTTATGCATGGTTATATTTAAGACTACCCTCTTTAAACATCTTGCCTGAAATGGCTTTCATTCCACAGCAATAGCTGTGAAATAACTACTGTGCCTTGGTAGCCCTGGCCTGCTGTGGTAGTGCTGTGGAGATTTCCTGCAGTGCTGTATCCTCTTGCAGCAGCAACGACAAGCTGTGATTGGGTGGCAGTCAGACAGGGATGCGAGCAGACTGATTAAGCCTAGGCTGGAGTGAGTGGTGAGGAGAGGGAATGCATTGCTGACAGCTGGACTCTATAAATAACCCCTGTAGGGAGGGATGGGGAGACGAAGGCTCTGTGGAAACCCTGCTGACTTATACCAGCATGACTCACTAAGTGAAGGCATTCACAGTCAATCTGAGGCAGCCAGCACACAATCTGCTAACCCGTCCAAGGCAGCATGCAACCCATTCAGGCAATCACAGATAAACACTTGCTTCGAGCTTTAAATATCTGTGTGATTCACATCGGGTTCATCATTCCTCAAACATTTGTGAGGATGGGTTCATGTATATATTGTATTTGCTCCGAAGTTTTCCTCTTTATTATTTGTTCTAACTTTGATTAACTTTTTGGAAACTGACATGTGAGTCTATTGGGTGGCACTGTGGTTTGGTGGTTAGCACACTCACCTCTCAGCTGAGGTTTCTCCCTGTGCCGTGTCCTTCACCTAGTGAAGGGGTAGGCAGACTCATCACTTCCCAGATCAGGATTAAGTGGAAGATAATGGATGGATGTGAGTCTAACACTATGCTGCTGGTGAAGTTGATGGAAAGGCATTATATGTGCTAATTAATTTGTCAGTTGGACATAGTTTGACAAGAAGCATCTAAACAGCAAACACAGTAAAAACAGACTTGTGCATTTGTGGCCCTGAGTGGTGATCAGAAGATCACAAGGTTGTATCCTGGTCATGTTGCTTGCCATCGATAGAGGGGTCAGAGAGAGCAAAATTGGCTGTGCTCTCTCAGTCTGGGTAGATGGTGTTCAGACCAGCGACGATGCACCCAGTTTGAAAAGAGGTGGTGGCTGACTTCACATGCCTCAGAGGAGGTGCTAGTCTTCACTCTCCTAGAGTCAGGGACATTATAAGTGATTGGCTGAGTCCTAGCAAATAGGTGGATTGATTGGCTGCCATTACATTTGGTGGGAATATCGAGTTAAAAAAAGACTTGTGCATTAAATTGGTGCATCATTTGGCAAACAGTTTTTTTGATATATGGGACATTTTTGTACTCATGTAATCAATGATTAGTTGGCTTTTTTGAATGATAAAGTGATTAGTAGAAGTGAACATTTGTTCAAGCACTTGTGAGCACCACCTCATCTGCTGATCTAAGCCAATGAACAGCTAAACCTGGCCATCTCAGCCAGTTAGAGGAGCCACAATGATGGAGAAGGCCATCTCTCAGCCATAGATTTTCTACTGCTTTAGAGTAGGCCTGCCACAAATGGGAAATTTAGCTAAGAATTAATAGCCATATAAATCATCACAGTTAACTGTTTTGTTTGGTGTGTGTAGCTTTTCAAGTACTTAAGTAATAAATAACTGATCAGCTGTCCTGCATTCTGCCTGACAATACTAGGTGGTTGTTATAGTGTAGTGGGTAACAACCCTGACTCCCACTGGACTGGGGTTCAATGCCCTGTCATGGCAAGTATACACCATAGTGTACTAATAAGAGCCCTTGGGCAAGACTACTAACACTACATCACCTACAAATGCAATTTTGCAGATGTTGTAAGTTCCTCTGGATAAGCATGTCTGCTTTATCTTAAAAATGTAAATACTCAATAACTCTAAACTGACCAAAAACACGGATCAAGCTCACGCAAACACCTTACCATTGACCTCTATGTTTGTTTTGGTAAGGGCAATTATGTTTCAGTTAACTCTGCTTTCTTTGATATGCATATATTTACTTCATTACTGATTATGTCCCATTCTGTTGTAAAATCAATCAATCAATCAAAATGTATTTATATAGCGCTTTTTACAATGGGCGTTGTCACAAAGCAGCTTTACATATTTAATATCAAACAAACTGAATCTAAGCCCGATGTGAGCAAGCCGAAGGCAACAGTGGCAAGGAAAAACTCCCTCAAGGAGTAAAATTAACATGAGACTCTAAAGATAACTGGGGAAAAATAATTGTGGTTAGTGTAAATAATTGTCATTATTGCGATCGAACAATTGAATTGTGTATTAATAAAAGTGATGGAGTGACACAGTGAAGCCTAGAGGTGTCCCATTCTTCTATGTCCGCACAGTGCTTATCATTGCATGTAGAGTACAAGGGAAAGTGGAGATGGTGTGAAACTGGATAGGGTGCACAAAGCCTTTCACTTCCATCTCTGATTACGCAGACCATGAGCTTGGGTGTCCACACACTGCTGAGTGGGGTAGATAGTCTGTCATGTGAAGACACATGAATGGAGGTTAGCATTACTAGTGATGTACACATGTGCATGCTATGGGGGACACATAGTGCACTTTAAGCTCAGAGCTCTGCCCAGACACAGCATGGTTTCCAAAGCTAGCACAGTTGAAATGCTATAGCCAGAAATTGTGAATACATATTGTTCCGCTTATTCCAAGACATATTTGGAGAGAAGATTTTGCTTTGAAGCCTTGAGGCTCACGTTGTTAACATTGACTAGAAGTCAGTGTAGTCCAGTCATATAAATAGCCCAGGTGTTTCTGTTAAAACATATAATCAAACGTAGTGCATCCAGATCATTCGGTCTCTTCACAAATCCCAGAATGCACCGCACAACTGGCAACATCCGGTTCACCATTTTCTCTTGTTTATGTCTGTGCCAGCTACGCTACATACACTGTTTACAACTTTATTTAGTAAGTAAATACTTACGTATTATCTACTAGCTTTTGTAACTATATGCAGATAATATTTCTTTGGATATTAAACATCATATCTTGTTGTGATCAGTTTATGCAGTGGGTTTTTAGTGTAAACACATTGTTGCAAGCTATCGTGTTGCATGCTATCAATTCAATGTAGGCCAGTGTGGCAAGCAGCGTGATAGTGTAGCTTAGTATTGATAGCATGCAACACAATAGCTAGCTGAAGTGCCTTTGAGCAAGGCACCTAACCCCCTAACTGGTGGATAAGGGGACAAATTCTTAGTGGACACCGCCTCGGGCACAAATTCTTACAGCCTAGTGTGTTTACTAGTGTGTGTGTTTTTCACTGCACGGATGGGTTAAATGCGGAGTTCAGATTCCGTTGTGTGAAAAATCACATTGGCTAAATTGGTTTATCTTAAACTATTTGCTTGTCGATGCACAAATCACCTTCACATTGCCTTTATTTATGCACAGTATTACTTACATGAACATATGAACATCTTTATTGGTTAAGTAAACATCTGTTGTCTGTCTGATTGCTAAACAGGTAAAACTTTTAGTTAAATTAAATAAATAAATATGCTTTTTTGCAGCCTTTTGCATGGTGGTGTCGTCTCCACCCCAAAGATGTTGCAAAGATGCCTGAAAGTGCTTGGAAGCTGGTCTTCTACACAATGTCATGGTCATACAGCACGTATCTTCTCTTCTTCTGCAACTACACCTTCTTCCAGAACCCTCCATCTGTGTTTTACAGTAAGGATTGCTTCATGAATTGTATACATTATAGAAATTGTCTACAAATACTGTCGTTGCACTGATTTTTGTTGCCTTTTTCAAAGTGGTGTCCAAACTAGAAGAATGTAAAAACGAATAATAAGGGGCAAGAGTTCAGTTAGATGGTCTGAGCATGTAGTGAAAAACAGTAAGCATGGCGTAAACATGCGCTAGAATGGAAAATTGTATTTACCTTGTCATCGTTGAATATGTAGAGTTAGGTACTTGGAAGTGTACCAGACTTTCAATGTAAATTGAAAAGAATAAATGGAAAAAGTGTTCTATCACCCTTTTGAAAACGTAGTAAGGTTTGGGAGCATTTCCTTATCATTGTCCCATTTTTCATTTCAAAATCTCTATTGGGGACAGCCATGGCTTTGTAATGTGTGCAGCATGTGGTTTTGCATTGTCTGGTTGTGAAATGCATGGACATCCCTGTAAGTGAAGCGTAAATGCCCACAGAAGTGTAAATGACCTTTGCCAAGGGCACTGACACAACTCCATGCAATGACAGACCCTGGCTTTTGGGCCTGTTTCTGGTCTTTTTTGTTTTTGTCTGGAGCACATGGCATCCATTTCTTCTGGAATACTGATTCATGTGACCACAATACATGTTTCCACTATGTGATTGTCCATCCCAGATGTGTCTGAGTCCAAAGAAGTTGATGCCACTTCTGGACATGGTTAACATAAGGCTTCTTTTCTGTGTCTTGCTGTGTACGGGCAAGAACCTGGAGATAAAGTATGTATACAGGGGTTATAGACAAGTGTTTAAGCTGCATCTGTAAAAGTGTGCTCTGTTTAATCAGTCACTTTATACAGTCCAGTTCTCTGCCACACACTGCAGTTCTAATAAAAATATCAGTTCTTAATGCTACTTTTTTCACCAGACACATAATGTGTAATCATGTCAGTCATTGCTGCTCTTAAATGATGTTATGTAATAACAGATGTTTAGGAGGCAGACCACATAACTCCGCCTCTCCGCCCGATATAAACCTCTACTTTCTACCTTCCCCTTCATGACAAAAACTTTGCATGCACCACCACACCGGCACGTCCCAATTCTTCCAACTTTGAAAACTTCTCTCACCTTGACTTCCCTTCTCATTCTTCTCTCTTTCAAAAACGGGGGTTCAGGCTTCAGCCTCTATGGCCAAGCTGGTCTTCTCGAGTTTGCCCTCCCCGTTTCTCACATACCATAATCATTCTTTGGTCTGTTCCAAGCATAAAATGTGTGTATTACAAATTCTCATATTGTGATGATGGTTAAAAAATAAATAAATAATTGTACAGCCCTACGTGACATCCCTGTACATTCTTGTGTGCAGTATTGATTTTTTGGGGTTCTTATTGGAAAGTGCTTACTGCACTTGCTTTTGGCTGTGAATGTTAGAGAAGGATTGGATCAATAAGCATTAGACAGCAGCATCACATGCAGTGCACTAATGTATTTTGGAATTCCACCGAGAACTCTATTCCCATACACACACACACACACACACATACAGAGGTTAGACAATGAAACTGAAACAGCATTAGTATGGTGTAGGGCCTCCTTTTGTGGCCAATACAGCGTCAGTTTGTCTTGGGAATGACATATACAAGTCCTGCACAGTGGTCAGAGGGATTACATGTTAATAAATAAATAAAAAATTGGTAGTAGTGTTATACTCTTAAACAT
>BRDA01011215.1:9116-22400 GCA_036984385.1 Crenuchus spilurus | reverse complement strand
TTTATTGAGGTTGTTTATGGACTAATATCTCCTATTCTAGTGATTAATAGTGTTTATTGTTGTTTATAGACTAATATCTCCTATTCTAGTGATTAATAGGGTTTATTGAGGTTGTTTATGACCCACAGTATTCCTACATTCTATATGTGCTGAATGTCTGGTGAAGAGTAAACAGAGATACTAGTCTGATGTCAACAACTTGTGGGAGACACCGAAACTGAGCTAAAACATGGTGATGTTATCATAGTTTGAAATGGCTAGTAAAATTATTTTTCTTCTGAAATAAAAGTGTGATGTCATAGAAAAACTGGGTGTCCCCACATTTTCGAGTGGTAGTGTAATTGTATATGAAGCTCCATAGTATGACCTCAGAATGAAAACTAACACAAACCTGCAGTATTTATCATTCACAATTTGTCACTATCGCGTATCACTACAGTGTAAAACAAACGACTGATGTTAAACTGATACAAGACACCTTATGAGAAACATTTAACTTAAATATGATGTACTTTATTATTTATCCTTTAAATGCCATTATTTGCAGTGAGAGTAATGTTTATGTTCTGTGCTAAAAAACAGTAAATAAGTCCTTAAAAATAATAAAAAAATACTTAAAAACGGATGATATACATGTTATACTACATAAAACACAACTGTAGTCTGAAACAGCATTTAGTAATATTATCCTAGGCTCTGTGCTGAATATTGCAGCGTTATCGTGTCAGCGTGTATATGTTTAAAACGTGACATTTCCAAAGGTTTCTGCTGAATACACATTAAGTTCACATGGACGTTTAAAATAAGATCTAAATGTACACTGAAGGCAGTACGTGGGACGTGGGACACTGTTTTACGTACAGGGTGACATGTTCTAAGACATTTAGTATTTGAGCGGAGATGGAAAACTTGTGAAGGAATTTCAGGAAACTCCTCCGTTGGGAAGTCCAGTATGGCTCATATCCTGACAAACACATTCATAAAAACACACAGAAAACAATGACATAACACGGGGGTGCTTTCATTTGGCTCACGGCTCACTTTCACTTACACCATGCTGAAAAACCCAAATCCCTTAAAAGCCGTCGTGTTCCAGTCCGTGGGAGATGCCCAGCTGTGTGCCAGTCCGGCAAAGCTGTGGCCTCCTCGGCTGAACTCAGGATAGAGGCTTTTTAAAAGGCACGTAAAGCAGTGATGTGTTCTGGAAGTTGAACAGTTGGAAACATGGCACTTTGGTCCGTCTCAAGGTGCTGCGAGAGTTTAGACGTCCAGTTTGAGTTTGTCTGTGCTGCTGTCCTGGTCCTTGTCCAGCTTGGCCAGGGTTTTACGCACACGCAGAGCAGTGAGGCGAGCCGAGGGGCTTTGGAACCAGCACTCCTTCATAATTTTAGCAACGGTAGACAGGATCTGGACACAAGACGTAATTGGAACAATGAGACATATTTGTCATGTGTTTACCGGCTTGACATGAAATCTGGTTACGTGTGTAACGGCCTAATGAACAGATTCTCTTTCTGTCCTGTTTGTGTGTGTGTGTGTGTGTGCACAGCACTGTTCAGGTTAAAGCAAAAGCAGCAGTGGGTTTTAAAGTGCTCAGCTGGGGGAGGAGTAGACTCAGTGTTTTTTGATGTTAAGAGAGGCAGGGAGGGCAGAGAGGCCTCTCACTTAAATCCTGTAATGTTATACATCTGATGAATTGAGGAGAACCAAGTAAACCATTGTTTTGCACAAACATGTCAGCACTGAAAGGTATAAATGTGCTGTTGAGTGGACCTGATACTGGCCAGCAGCCCACACAATGCTGGCGTTAGACATTTGGGTGCCCTAAGCACAAACGATGAGCCACCCGAGAGGGCAAAGTCCACACACTTCAGTGAGTGCCCCCCTTGTACACTTGGGGGCCCTACGCGCAGTGCCTGATCCTCCGCAGCGCTGGAGCGCCGGCCCTGAGGCCACCATCGTTCATTTTTGGTTGGATGTTTGTTTGGATGTTCATCATCATGATGATGTTGGTCAACCCTGATGCTCGCCTACAAAGCAAGTAATGGACCAGCCCCTCTCTACCTAATGGCAAAGGTCAAGTCTTGCGTTGCACCTCGAACCCTTAAAGCTTCCAGTACAGCTCGGTTTGACCCGCCATCCTTCAAGACACGTGGAAGACTGGCATCAAGACTCTTCTGTCCTGGCACCCAGGTGGTGGAACAAACTCCCACTGGTTGCTCAAACAGCAGAGTCGCTCACAGTCTTCACACACAGACTGAAGAGCATCAGCACTTAAGCAGCACTAGTTTAAACACTTATTGTACATTGTAAAGCTCTTATATTGTGTATAATTGTGTATCTTTCCTTCTTTCTAGGTATTAGTGATGGTTTAGTTCTAACAGTGTCTGAACTGAAGAGTAGTCTGGACTCTAATCTGTCTGTACTAGCTGAGATCATTCTCTTAATGGAGACAAAACACTTTACATCACTCTGGATAAGAACGTCTGATAAATGCTGTAAATGTAAATGATGTCAGATGACAGAAATTTACTGCCAGGATAACGTCTAATAACGTCCCGTGCCTGCTGGGTACTTGTGTCCGAATCTTGTCAGAATTTCTTAGTGAATGAGGCCCATTAAGACCATCAGAGAGTTAAAACGTTGCAGACATAGTCGGAGAGTTGGGGAATTAGGGGAATGTTTTTAGTATAACTGTTTCCCTGCTGTGTACTTGCACATGTTTGGGAAGTCTTACAAGATCCTGGTCTTGAATTGCTTACCGGATGAGAGTGGAGCCGATTGTGAAGGCAAGGCCTGTACTGGTCTACGCACACCACTTTCTTCATCTCCTCAAAACTGGGGTCAGAGGGAACCATGTCAAAGAAGGGCAGACGATACTCCTCCACGATTCCTGAAGGAAATGAGGAATTTTGGTCAGAGCATTTCAACATTATTTGTAGTCACCTTCGGTCTTCTCTCGGACAAAAGGGCAGAGCCTGAAAGTCTGTTCAAGCCATATCTATAAAAGTGGATTTTTAGGGAGTTTGGAACAACGAATAGTTCTGTGGAAAGCAGGCTGGACAGTGTCCAAAAGGCCTAAGCTCATGTGTCAGCTGACGTTTTAAGGAAAAGAGCGGAGAGCAGGGTTTGGTATCAGTAAGAGGGAGTTATAATTACATATCCTGCAGTGCATGACAGTGAGAGCATGAAAGATGTATGCTGTTCACAGCAACTTCAGATGATGATCGAGGTTAGGGAAAAAGCTGACGGATTACAGGGGTACATATTGTTTTTCAGCAAACGGTTGGCTTAGGCTGTGATTGCGCTTTTGTAAGGTTGTGTGTGTTTGAAAGAGCGAGTGATGGAAAGCATCTGGACTCTATGAGGGAAAGTGCTGACACTAGATAAGGCTGTTTATAATTGCTGGTCTGCTAATCGTGGGTGGATAGTGGAGACAGACACAGACAGAGAAAAAAGAGGGCGGCTTGGCAAGACTGCAAGACAAGGGAACTCCAGATATTTCCTTCACACTGATCACAAGAGTCACTCGCTTAGCAACACAACAAAGGATGCTGTTCATTTATGGAAATGACTTCACTAGACTTACAGCTAAAATCTACATCAGCATGCCGTCGGCCAGTGTGTGGTGAAGGATACTTATCCTTTGAGGACTGGATTATAGACTTTATTATCCTTTAAACAGAACATTTTAAAGCCAAATCTTTCCCGCCAAAATATTCCAGTACTAACCATTTACATTGGTGCGACGGGAGATCTCCCACAAAACAAGACCCAGAGCCCAGATGTCAGTCTGCTTGTAGGACTCGAATATGTCCACGCGAATGCTCTCGTCTAAGACCTCCGGGGCCATGTAGCGCTTGGTGCCCACTCTTGGATTGTTTCCTACATCCAGGTAGTCCGTGGACTGATGGTGAATAACGGCCAGGCCTGCAAAATCACATCAGTGATGAATATATACATCAATTATAATGTACAGCTACACTCATCTCAACACAAACATCAGATTCACTTTGTAGGTTCACGTTTACTGACTTTAGCCCATCTGTTGCACTGCGCAGCCTCTTACTGGTCCAACTGCTGTACCTGACATACCAGCACAACACTCACTAATGTTGTTATCAGTGGTACACGGCCTGTGCTGGCCACTAATTACAATCATACACAAGATAAGATGTAAAATATCTTATGCCAATCCATTAGAGCTTCACATAGGGCCCACCCCTCTCTCTTACCACCAGCAGCCACACAAATCTGTTGTTTCAATCCTACAGCTACAATCCTAGAGCTGTAGCTCTTCACAGGGGTCATCAGGTAGGCACCTTCCCTCGTCAGTGTTTCGCTGAATTAAGCCCACAACACCTCCAGAAGGCTCAACAGTGAAGTCTGGCGTCCCAGACCCACCCCCCTCCAAGTTAGCTCTACAGACCTTCCTTACCCTTAACACACGTAAATCCACACTGGCCTCCCTGGTGACTAAGGCTGTACCGAGCCCCACTGGCACTGTTAATGCATGCTCAGTGCAACCAGTTCCATGTGATCTTTACGTGCAACATCACCAACCTCCTCTACAGTGCATTTCCCCAACTAATCTGTGTTCTCCTCATCCACAACCACTGACTAGACCTTTCTGCTGTTTCTGATAACTCCTTCACAGCTGCCCTTAGTTTCCGGCCCCTGATGCCGAACTGCACAAGCAGGGATGTAGCAGACTTGGCTACAAATCCTTTAACACCTATTTCTACCGGTCTTACATCTACCTGCCACCCACGTTCCCTCACCTCAGCTGCCAAGTCCGCGTACTTCAGCTTCTTCCTTTCAAATGCTTCGTCAACTGCATCCTCAAATGGAACTGTTAACTCTATGAAATAATCATAAGTTGCTTAATACGACCTGCCTCCATTGCCCACAGTTCTTTCTAACAGGCTAGATAGAAGGCAAGTTGTGAATGCTAATTCAGTGAATAGTATACAACTGTGTCCCTAAAACTGAACCTTTCACTCACCCAGATCAGCAATGCAACACTGGCCGTTCCTCTTCACCAGAATATTGCGGCTCTTGAGGTCACGGTGGGCAATGGCAGGCTTGCCCTGGGTGCTGAGGATCTCTGTGTGCAGGTGCACCAGACCGCTGGCCACCGAAAGGCACATGCGCAGACATCCCTCAGGGTCCAAGGTGCTGTACTGCAGGAAGTCATAGAGAGAGCCCAGCTCATGGAAATGAGTAACCAGCCAGAGCTGTGTGCTGGAATTCTTCGAGGTCATGTCTGAGGCGATGAAACCTGAAAGTAGAGAGCGCAATGTTATAAAATTCTCTTTCCTAGTGGTGCCCAAATCTGTATGGTTGGCATATTGTAGTGAGTGTTTCACAACAACCATAACCCTCTACACCTGATCCAACTAATCTAGATCTTCTTTAGATCTGAGATGATGAAAAAAGGACAAAAATTTTATTATTATTATTATTATTATTATTATAATAAATTTTTAATAAATATTGACAAATTATGATTTATATTTTATTAATAATTACTAGTTATGATTAATAATATACTAATAATTATTAACTATAATATACTATTACATTTATTATGAATAATAAAATAAAATTAATATTAATCATTAATAAAATAAGCAGAAATTCTGAATTATTTGTGACAGCGGCGACAGCCAATCACACGTTAGCAAGAAACAGCAGAGCCAATCAGTGATCTTGTGGGCGGCGTAAAGGGAAACCGGCTTGGATTTCTGCTGGGTCCTAATGCTTGCCCAAATACTTTTAATATAGCGCAACATCTCACTCAAGCGAACCAAACAGAATAGAAGGAGGGCGAGACTAGTTTGTGAACTAAACACTTCTCGAGTAAAACAAAATCCTGGACGTTTGTGAAATTTTTTAAGTCTCAAAAAGAGGACATGTCCGGGTAAAAGAGGACATCTGGTCACCCTATCTAAGAACATCTGAATTGTATGTGTGTTGGAACAACATTCTTCAGAGTGGTAGATCACCAGCGGTCGAGGGCATGCATGATTTAGATTATTTGATTATTCAGGGTATTTCCACTGCTTTCATTGCCTGTGGACCACTCTTAACACAACTGAAGCATGTGATGAATTAAAAAGCTAAAACATGACCAGTGTAAGTGCTCTGTGTTCCAGTGTAATATCAGGCAGGTTAAGTGTACAGAGTGTGTTTAGTATTTAGGTCTTTTGCCTCATATTACATCAGAAACATGTGACTTTAATCACACTACATAGCACTACTGAGTGCTAATACTGTAGATTCCCTCCATCTTCAGACTGATAAATGTGAGAGAAGTGCTTATTTAAAAAATAATGGGCCTCATTCAGTATTCATAAGAACATTTTAAAAACACACTCGTGCAGTTTTCATGAAGAATCTGACACTCACTCACTTTCGTATTTGTGATTTTGTTCTTCATTAAGAGCAGAATCTACTCCCACTCAACAGCACACTTACACCTTTGAGTGCTGACATGTTTGAGGAAAACATTTGTTTAATGGTTTCCTTCAGTTCTCCAGTTGTACAATGTTATAGGATTAACATGATAAAGTGGTGGGTCGTCAGGCCGTCTCTGCTGGCCTAAGAAATATCTGAATCACAAACTGATGTCAATTATATTTTGTCCATAAATACTTATTAAATAATTCCAAATGGTCTGTCTGCTTCCTTTTACAGCTTTTCTGATGGTTGTGCTGTTTCCAGACATGTATTTTCATACTAAAGCATTTAACCAATCACATTTTAGCCATCATTTGTTGCCAGGCAGGGTCAAAGTCAAAGATGTCTGCCTGAGGCCTTCACAATTCATTTTGAAGCCCCTCCAAAAATAAATGTCAAAGAAACTGTTGCTTCAACCAATCAGATTTTGAGTTGGTGTCACCAGGGCCCTCTAGCAGGCATCTGGAAACGTCACCGTATTCAGACTCGCTGATTGGATATTCAATCTAGTTAGCATTAGCTTCGATGCTGATATAAAATAACTTCTTCATGGAACTAAAGCGAACGGATAATCTGTTTTTGAGGAAAGCGAGGAGGATGGATTTTGTTTACAAATAAACCGATTTTTTGGTGAGTAAAATGTTGCTATTTTCCTAAATAATATTGCAAGTTTATGAGGTTATTATTGATGTGTCGCGGTGGTAGCTGCAGTAGTAGGCTTGTTCAATAGAGGCATTTATTAAGGCTATAGGAGTTATCTGACTGCAATGCAATGGCTCTTTATACTGTATTTCTGCATATTAAATGTTTTTTATGACCATAAATTAGTTTCTGAGGGGTAGATTGATTCAGATGGAGCATTACTGAAGGCCTAGGTGTGAAATGCACGGTAAGCCACTGCATGACAGTAATATTTAAGAAAACTTAGCAGGATATTGGTCCAATCCCAGATAGCAAAATTATTCTGACCCACATCTGGCCCTCATCCTCCTTTTCATTTGGGCCACTTGATGCATGGATTGGCTCACATGCAGTTTGCCATGCCGACAGTGGGTCTTTCTCAGCCAGAAGTGGCCCACATCTATATGCTATCAGGGATAGGAGGTACGTTTTTAATTCCTTAAAAGATAAAATAAATGTTAGTAGCTTGTGTCTTACCTAAGATATTTTCATGTCGTAACTGGACGGTGTTGTAGATCTCGGTCTCTCTGAACCAGGACTGTTCATCTCGAGATGAGAAGATTTTCACAGCCACGCTTTCTCCCATCCACGTGCCCCTCCACACCTCTCCATACCGGCCCTTACCTGTCCCAAATTAAATCAAATTTAATCGCTGAAACCATTTTACCTGACATAAGGCTACAGTTATACAGTGAAATGAAACATCTCACTCACCAACACACTCCACTAAGGAGATCTGTCGAGCCATGGTCCTCTGCACAAGGTAAGGTAGCCCAGTTCCACTGCCAGATGTACAAAACTCATCGAAGATATCCTGGAGGAAACACAATGACATGCACATTAACATCAAGCAAGTTTACCATAAAAGAAATTGCTTTAATGCTCTCAACTCTGGTTCAGAAGCATCCTTGCCTTGTACATTTAAGTGTCATTAACATCGTTGTCAAGTTCTTCTATTGGTCCATTTAGCATGAGATGTAAAGAGCAGGCTGATATTTTAAAATGGGGTAGAAAACGTAAAAGCAGCATGGAATTGTGAGATTTCTGACATGACATCTGTGTTCTGTGCATGCTGAATGACTGTGTGGAGTAGCTCATACCCCATAGGTGGGGTCTCCTCCAGTGGGCACTTTCTCAAGCCCCTGTAGAGGCTGGTGCGCAGCTAGTCGTCGGGAGCGCAGCCACAGGACCAGTCCACACGCTGCCATAGAGAACAGCAGCAGCACCAACAGTGGTACGGTCACCAGCACGATCACACTGTCTGACTCTCCTGGATCTACCGACACACACACACACACACACACAGCGCAGAGAGAAGAAGAGGCTTTGAACAGGATGTTTCATGTGAGTACTGGACAGAACTAATAACATGCTTCCAGGATGATGCCCAGATAGCATACAGATGTGGGCCAGTTCTGGCTGAAAAATGGCACTGCTGGCCGACTCTCGGCATGGCAAACTGCATGTGAGCCAAATGTGTCACATATAGAAAGTACACATGTAACATTACAGGTCCACTTCTGGCAGAGATATGACAGTGCTACCTAAATATGAACCATCAGTGGCCCACATATTAAAACACCTATTTGGCCCACATGTTCTAAAACAGATGTGGTCCACTTCTTGCAGAGATATGGCAGTGTTACCTACATTTGGCTGATATGTGGCCCTAATCTGGCGTATATGTGGCTCACATCTTGCAACCAGGAGCGGTCCGCCCAAGTGCTGTCAATCCATGCGTCAAATGGCCCAAATGAAATGGGGGATGAGGGCCAGATGTGGGCCACAAAAATTTTGCTATCTGGGTGCATTTTTAATTTGACCCAGATGGATGCTATTATCACTATTATTAATATTATTATTGTTTTACACTACAGCACACTGTCAGACTTAAACTGATGATGTAAATTTCTATCAGTAGTCTGATCAGAGGAGGATGGATCCCCCTTTGCGAGTCTTGGTTCCTCCCAAAGTTTCTTCCTCCAGCCTTGAGGGAGTTTTTCCTTGCCACTGTCGCCTTTGGCTTGCTCGCGTCGGGTTTTGGGTTTTTTCAAGTTGGTTGATGCTAATTACGTATGATGCTAGGTATGATGCTAATTATGCAAATTGATGCTAATTATATAAAGCTGCTTTGTAACAACGTCAGTTGTAAAAAGCGCTATATAAATACATTTTGATTGATTGATTGATTGATAAAATGCAGCATCACAATATTTTCCGCATCTGGTACTGGTACTTATACTAAATGAATTGCAAGCCTGAACTAAGTTATGTTACAGGAACAGTACACAGTATTGTAACAGCAAATCAGACAGAACAGGGAAGTCCAGAAAGGAAACTTTATCTATTAAGTTTGATAGATTTTGAATTATTTGACACTGCAGTTAATTATGTTCTTGTTATCTATCAACATTGCTGGGAGGGTAAAACCAGTGTGACACCTCAGCTGAGTCTGAAAGCACTTTATGAACATTACATCATGTTATGTTTGACAATATTTACTACCAGATACCACAAGGGGGCAGCAATATTCTCCTTTTCTGTGAATCAAAGAGGAATCAAAGACTGGCACAGAGCAACACTATCTGTAATGATTACAAACCCAATGGTAACACTCTCTAGGCTCTGTTTTCATACAGATATAGATAGATAGATAGATAGATACTTTATTGATCCCAGAGGGGAAATTCAAGATATTTCTCCATTATATATAATAAGAACATCTGCAGATGATATATCACTGACCTTCAGGGCCTGGTACTGTTGTGTTGGTATTACAGTAGCTGGAGTAGCAGCAGTCAGCGAACACGCCTGGTATACCAGACACAAAGCACTGTTCCCGTTGATCCCTTTCAAAGCAGCCTCTCATTTCCTGCTTGTGGACCACCGTGAAGAAGCAGATGTGGCCCACACAGGTGTCACTTTCACACATTTGTGCATTCTTACACACACACCACACCCTGTCTTCAGCACTTTGGGCTAAGATAGACAGAGAGAGAATGAAAGGAACAGATTAAAGACGGAGACATGATGATATGTTAATCACAATCAATCTATAGATCTATATCATTGATCTAATCAGCAAAGAACAATTTACAATAACAGCCTGGCAAGCAGCAGGTGCCACTTGAGGGACAAAGAAAATGCAGAATATAGACAACAGGTGCATGTATCAACCCAAAAACTCCTTATATAGCTCTTAAAATTATTCAGTTAAAAGTTCTAATGTTTTTGAGGTGTGTACCAGGACTGTGCAGCTGCAGACTGAAATGAAGAGGAGGTATTTGTGTTAGAGACTTAAGTGTGATATAAAGGGAAGAGCAGGCATTGTGTAAAGCAGATACTGGTGCAGTAGAGTTTATAAGTGAGGTGGGGTTTGTCCTAAAAGAGTTTTATAAATAAGTGTAAAAGAGGTTTTTTTTTAATATGTCACATTTGGGCTGTTACAATCCAAGAGTCTGTACTGATGCATCAACCACAATACCATGATCTGGTGCACTGATGTGCTGTATAAACTAGTGCTGGGCGATAAAACGATGTAGATTCTTTTCACCATAATTTTTCCCTCGATGACGATGATAAGCCGGGACGATAGAATTTGATAAGCATTAACGTTTGTTTCCATTTCACGTCTAAGCAGCTTGACAGTGAGTTCAGAAGTCTAATACTGCTGCTTGTTAGATCCTCCTCACCAGCGATGCCAAAATGCACTGTTGTGTTTAAGACAACCTGTGATTGGCTGAGAGCGTAGTGGGGCGGGGCGAGAGAGCATGAGATTGTTGTGTGTGCATGTGTTTGTGTGAGAAGGAGGAGGGGGCTCGCTGTTTGTATGTGTCAGCCCGAGTGCTAGCATTAGCCTGTTAGCTTGGCTCTCTAGCCTGTTGTTATTTTGGAGTGGCTGCGGCCGACAGAAATCATACTAAGTTTTGACAATGAAGCGACGACTGTAAACGTCTTTCTCGTCCATCATTTTAATGCGTCCAGCCGGACGCTACAATATTATGTTCTGGCATTAAACATTTTAATATTTTAAACAGTAACATTTCATGTATTTAGTCTGATGTTTTTAGAAAGATGTTGTTTAAAACTATGACAGTGTTAGAAAATGTAATATCGCGCTAATTATCAAGATTGATCAATATAGAAAAAATTATTGTGATAAAATTCTTGTAGCTCTAGTATAAACATCAATGTGTGCTTATTTTCACACCTGTTCCAACATTTGTGTGGTTTCATACTGACTGCAGACCCCAATACTGAACTGAATCACATCACATGGCACCAAAATTTGACGTATTGGAAAATTTTAGGATCACATCACAATGCAACTTGTGAATCACACTCTTAGTTCAAAGTAAGGTATATCATGGTCTGGCTACAGTTCAAGAGAAGCTTTGGTGATGCATTTAGGCTATTTAGGAGTCCGCAACATTAGCCTTGCAGCTGTAGTTCTAAACTAAAGAAGCAAAAAAAAAATCTACACGGTTCTTAAAATGTATTTCTAAGACACTTCTGCTTGGAACAGGTGAAGGTAAAAGAGGAAGAGTGTGGCCAGCAACAAGATGGATGGATACAAACATGAACAAGCCAGAAATGCATGGCTTTCCAAGGGTCAGAACTGACTTCATAGCACTTAATAATAATAATAATAATAATAATAATAATAATAATAATAATAAAAAGAGGATGACTAATAAAGGCCAATTAACCTGCCCCTTTTATCAACTCTCCCCATCACCATCACTTGCAATGTCTCTGATTCTCTTGGGAGGAGGCAGACGAGCACAGGCCTCCTCCGATACCAGTGACGTCAAGCCCCTTCTTTTCTGAAAAGCTGGCGATACATCGGGGCAGCTAGCGCGCTCGGACGAAAGCGCAGACTCTCAGTTGTGATGGATCGCCCGGCAGACGCCCGAGTCAGTCGACACTGTTTATAGTGCTTGGAGAGTGCGCCATCTCGCCCACCCGAATAGAGAGCACAGCCAAAGCTGTCGATAGCACGCAGCATGATCGGGCCTCGAACTTGTGATCCTCGGTTCATAGAGGCAGCACCTTAGTCCACTGAGCCCCACAGCATTTCTAATCAGAGTCTGAACAGCTATCGAAATGAGTAAACAATGAACCAATGCAGTACTAACATATCACAGATGGATGGTTTAGAGCTAGATCTCATAGAACCTGTGGCATTAATACATCAGTTTTATAAATAAATATAAAAAAATGAATATACATAAATAGTGAATTATCCTGATCTGAAGCCAGGGTAGTGAGGGTTAAGTGAGACTGTTAAAAATGTCCTGCTAAGCACAGCAGACTCGGCTACAGCAGGAAGATACACACTTCCTCTGCTCTATTGTTTCACTGCATAGAAGTTAGATCTCTACATCTGCACGCAGCCGATTCGCCATCACACTCAAACAAATACACACAAACAAGCAAACAAAATTAGGCACAAATACGCAGAGGAGGCATAAGTAGACGTCTGGTGTACATATAGGTAGCAGTGCTGGCTTCTCAGTGTGTTTATATAGACATGCACTTACAGAATCCAAACTACAGCAGAAGCAGTGATTTTATGCATGTCTCCTCACCTGTGACGATTCTTGAATACATCAAAGCGAGCAGCAGCAGGAGCAGTGCAGCAGCTTCCATCTCTGCAAAAAACAAAAAAAACAGAACAATGAAAAGCTAAAGGGCCTGCAAAGCACTTCAGTTTAGTCACATCCGCTAAAATCTGACCAACTCTGACCATGTTCCATTCATGTTTTCACCACTCATCCTGCCCACCTGTGATTTACGGCATTTGTGAGCATGGCCACACTGCAAATTATGACTGCTGTTCAGTATAAGACTCTTACATGTCTGTTTAATGGATTGTTAGTTATATCTACTGCAAGTGAGAGTCTCATTGGCAGAGACTTTTAATGTCAAAGATAAGATGCTCAAACCAAAGATCTGCCAATGGAATGATGCAAGTAAAATCTTCCTAAATCTAAATATTAATTTTAAAATGTTGGACAATGAAAGTGAAACAGCTGTCATGTTAGTGTGTAATTACTTCTAACCGGTGGTCTGACCAGGTTAAATCGGTACTTTGGAGGGTGTGATTGTACTGTCGACAAAGTGAAAGTAACAGGTTGT
>BRDA01011214.1:0-10209 GCA_036984385.1 Crenuchus spilurus | reverse complement strand
GACAGAGAGAGAGAGAGAGAGAGACAGAGAGAGAGACAGAGACAGAGACAGAGAGAGAGAGACAGAGAGAGAGAGAGAGAGAGAGAGACAGAGAGAGAGAGAGAGAGACAGAGCAGAGCAGAGATCAATATGAAAGATGAAAGTGAGAGTGTAGAGAGGGCCATTATGGACGGATGTCTGTGGTTTGGACAGAGTGCTTCTCCTCCAGTGAGACAAATGTAGGGCTCGGACGCTCTGCTCCACAAGACGTGACGAGACTCACGAGCGGCAGGTCTTCACTCTCTGAAACCGTCCGGTTTAGGAGCAACAAATCTGCCACAATGTTAATATTAAACCATCATAACACTAAATATAAACACTGCAGCCATTAGACTCCTCCACCCCAACATAAACAAAGCAGCACAAGGGTGGACAGTAGCATTAACCAATCTAACTGACTGCTAACGGCACCACCGATGGCTTTATTTTCCTAAAATTAGATTTAAAAACAACAATACAAGTGCATCTCCAAAATGACAATAATATGTTCATTTCTCTGCATAATTTCATTCAAAAAAAGGTCCAATATTTGAATATAAGTACATGTAAAGTCACATTTTAAGATTTTCTTTGCTTTAATGTTGTTTGAATTGTAATTTAACTACAAATTTGAGATTCTGGATTTCTTGATTGATTTGTTGTTCGGCTGTAGAATTGATTTGAATCACTTTTCAGAGACAAACACATGATGTTTCCACATATTCACACATTTTCCATCTATTAACAAGCTTAATATTCCCTCATCTGCAAGCTGCTCTTCTGTTTTGTAGATCATAAGTAGGCGGCCATTTTTGTTGCACAGCAGTCATAAATGAACTGACGTAACACATTCAAACCTGCACAGCTGTTAATATGGGGACACTGTATCCAACAAAAGTTCTAATATAACTTTTTGACTCATATATCACAGTATATTGAATCATAACCGTTGTATCATGATACGTATTGTATCGCCAGGTTCTTCAACCACAGAACTTCATTTTATATTCATCTACAATTTTATGTGATGTTTCACAAGGTTAGTACATTAGACATTAATCATTTGATTTATTGTATACTTCCACCTTAACGCTTTTATTTTTATTGCCGAAAAGACTGATTCCAAACTTTTGACCTCTATTGCTTTTTGAACCCTTCTCTTTAACATCTATTTAAATATCATAAAAATGTTGCACATTGTTAAAATAACTATAATTCTCATTTCTTCTATTCTGTTCCAAACATCAAGAAGAAACTGATATTGCTCAAATGTTGCTCTTTGATGGCTCAACAGATTTAATGGAGATTCTCCTAAAATTCCTAAAAGGACAAATAGCATGAGATGAAAAGGAGACGTCAGATTTACATTATAATCCTCCACAGCATCAAAACTGAGGAGGCTGTTGGTCATGGATGAGACATGGTTGAGTTCAATTTGAGATTCCTGCACTGCAAAAAAAACGATTTTTAAGAAAGTAAAAAAAACCCTTGATTGTTGATATTTTTAAAAAAATTTTGTCTAAAAAGAAAAAATATTCTTAAAAAGCAAGTTTTACACAAGAAAGTTAAGCTCATTCTAAGAACATGTCTTAACTTTTTCTTAATAAGATATTTCAGCTCATCTTGAGCTTTATTTACCAGTTACAGGGTGTGACTGAGGTTTCACTGCAAAAACTAAATCTTAGCAAGTAAAATGAGCAAATATTAAGTCAATAAATCTTATTTTTTTTATCTGCCAAGATTTTTTATCTTAAAAAGCCCTGCGAGTATAAGATTATTTTGCTTATTTTAAGAAATCTTACTAAGCAAAATTTGCTCACCCCACTGGCAGATTTTTTGGCTTAATATAAGGATTTATGTCTAATTTTATTTATTTATTTTTTGTTTTTATGAGGTGCTTTTTGCAGTGTGTACACAGTGTTATTTCTAGAGCTGCCAATGAATCTAAAAACATGACATTTTGATTATACAGAGAGACGTAAGAGATCAGTCAGTGATTAACATCCACAGTGAGAAAAACGACCTGCCGGACGACGGCGCAGAGACAGATGGAGCAGTGATCAGTAAGGGAAGAGAAAAGGCAGTGAGTGGACAGGTTTAAGCCCCTCAGAGCGGCATTTGAACCCAATCGGCTCTTCTCCCTCCGCATTAAGGCTTCATCAGCACGACAGCGTCGAGGGAGAAGCGGCCCTCTGATGATCAGCTCTGGATGAGTGGCACCGACTATGAATAAATCTCTCTGCACATCTTCACTCCGGCACAACAAGGGGGCTCCAGGCTCTGCGGGGGCCGCCAGTTTCTCATCCATAATCAGCATATTCAATCAGTCTTAAGTGGTTTTTTAAAAATCTTCCTTAAGAACCTGACACAGCCGGATACAGCGGCTGAACGAGCTGAGATATCAGACCAGAGCTTTTTCTTTACTGTACAGAACATATACTGAACATTAACGTCTGCTCAAATGTCTCCTTATCGTCTCAACAGCTTCTCCAGCCCCGACAAGCTCAGGCTTTATTTTCTCAAGTCTGCTGCTCAGGAAAAATATCTCACACATGTCTCCACGAATCTGACGTTGTGCTCAGATTTACTCTCACACCTACTACTGAGTCTCAATTTGATCTCATCATTTCTCATCCATCACTAAGAGTGTTCTCACGTTTGATGCTGTGAAGGACTTATAATGTAAATCTGACATCTCCTTTTCATCTCATGCTATTTATAATAATAATAATAATAATAATAATAATTTTTTAAAATCTTTTACATTTTTTTTTATTTTAGGAGAGTCTCCATTAAGTCTGCTGAGCAGTCAAAGAGCAATACAGTGGTAACCCTACTTACGAGCATCCCTACTAACGAATATTCCAGGTAACGAGTCAAGACCTCTGAATATTTTTGTTCCAGGTAACGAGTAAAATTCCAAGTAACGAGTAGCGTAAATTAGTTCAAGTATGCCAACCGCTAGGGGCGCGGCGGTCTTAGCATCCCCTAGATGCTAGCGTAGAAGAAGAGGTCAGTCATTACCTTTGACCGCTGTCCAGTGAAAGTGAAAGTGCTAGTGAAAGTGACACAAAGACAGCAAAAGGTAGTGAACAAGAAAGTTAGATACATTTTACTTTTACTTTTCATATGATAAGTGTAACCATGCCATACACGTATGCCCGTCCTCCTGTCCTCCTTAGCCGCCAGCCTACACGAGCATCGTCGTCGTCTCGTTTATGTTTTAAAAACCCATATAAACACATTATTTACATATTAAAGTATACTGTATATTGGCCGGCTGACACGGATTAATCAGTTTTACATGTATTCTTATGGGGAAAATGCATCCAGCTAACGAGCAAACCAGCTAACGAGCAAACCAGCTAAAGAGCAAACCAGCTAACGAGCTCGGCTCCTGCACGGATTAAACTCATAAGTAGGGCTACCACTGTACTTGAGAAATAACATTTTCTTCTTGATGTTTAGATTAGAAGAAATATAATTACAGTTATTGTAGCAATCAACATTTGTCTGATATTTATTCAGCCACATGTTAATGAGGAGGCTTAAAGATGAGGTCAAAAGTTTGGAATCAGTATTTTCAGTAATATAAATCTGAGTCACTGGTTGCTGCGGCCAAAACAAGTGAAATAATGACTAAAGTGTTTGAAAAGCCGTTTGTGAGTATTTACTTGTGACATGTTTAAAAAGTGATGTACAGTGATTCCAAACTTTTGAATGCTGCTGTAGGAGGTTTTTGGGGTTTGATTAGATTTGAGCGTGGGCGCAGGATGAGTCGCTGCCAGGACAGATTAAGTGAATTAACTGTGCTCTGTTATCCCCCTGTGCCAGTCCTGTCCTTGATGAAAGTGAATTATTGATGCTTTCAAATTACGGTCTGTTTGTTTTGGATCTCTATGACATGAGCAACAGATGCTTTAAACAGATTCATCTCTGATATTCACTCATGACACTGACTCATTTACAAACGATGGAGGGAGAAATTATGCTTCAAAATGTTCGGAATCACAGCAAAGTCAAGGTGAGCAACTTCCCTCAGTCTTGAATCAGTGCTTTTTTGGTTTAATGTTGATAAACAGACATATAATCATTTAAATTTGACATAAAAATCATATTTACACATCTGTAAAAGTAGCGAGGCAGGAGGGGCGAGGTGCCTGCTGAGGGAGCCACACAATGCAGCCAACACTGCCCCAAGTGGCCATAAATGGCATAACAGCTGTTTTTTGTTGTTATGTGTCACATATTGATTCACTTATATTTATTTTTCATTTATTCTCCTTATTAACCTTAAGGCTTGTGTCTATTGTATTATGTTATAAGTTGGAATATCAAACATTATTTACAGTCGTATTAGTTAACATCAGATGTATAAGGAGCTCACTGTGACTTGTACCTGTGATTAGAATCAGCTCTGTAATAACCCTTGATTTTACCATCCATTTAAGTTTCTTTTTCCTCCATATCATGCTGAACATGGCCTCCGAGACGCCAAACCATGTGGCAGCTGCTTGCAAACTAGTTATAAACAAATATGGTGGATGACAGCGAAATCATTGCTATGTTTTCTAATCAGAAAAGCCATGACGAGTCAACAGGGTAATGCATACTGCAACGAAAGCTTGAGGTGACTACACACACATGAATACATACATACATTATGCTGATTTAGCTGCTATCGGTCTACGTTCCAACCCTCACCTGCTCAGGAACTTTGGTGACCAAAAGAATGAGATCGCGGACACAAGTGGCTGAAATGAGTTTTCTCAGGTGTCTGGGCTCTCCCTTAGAGATATAGTGATATATTTATGATATTTATGATTCTCAATAGGATGCAGCCCTGACTGCACTGGGAGAAGCTCGGATGATTAACCCTCTGGAGTTGGATCTCCTGCCAGTGACTTACTTATATAACTGCAAGATTTTATCCTAGAAACAAAACTAAACATACCATGGAAGCCTTAAAGAGTCTACTTTTCAAATATATATAGATTGAATCTAAATATATTTTTAGATTCTTGTTAGAGGAGCTTAAATAAGCATAGACACATCAGTGAGAGCGAGTCAGACAGCTGTGCATATTTTTCCACCAAAAGACACATTCTGTCACTCATGTGATAATGACATGGTCATTCCTGACATTCCATTGGTGGGTTCCAGCAGCCTGGAATCTGTGGAATGTTGATTCAACAAAGACCTCTCATCTGAGGTGATCCTGAACAAAAGACTTCTCACCTCACACTCATCTCGTGAATATTGAATGTAGGGTTAGTGGCTGAGGAAAACGGAGTGTCACCTCACATTTCTTAAGCTTTAGATCGGTTGAAGTAAAGACTGGATTATAGACGCCCCACACTACAGGATCATCTGGGAAAACCATTGTTTACAATCACTCTGCAATCAGGAGACCTTGAAATATCAAGAATCCGCCTGATTATCCCGTAGAGTGGACCAGGCATAAGACATAAGGCATTTAACATTGCCATCTGCTGAGAACTCAAAACACTGATGAGTCTTGGCGTAATATCCCATTTCCTCTTTCCACAACAGAGCTTCATAAAGATACAGCAGATGCCCAGGCACACTCATTAAGACTAAGTCTTCCTTTCCCTGCTCTCATGACCTTCACCCCATTCCTCCCCACTAACAGGACAACAACAAAGGTGTAAACAGCCTGTGTTGACTGTCACAATAAGGGATCTTCCTGCACTAAAACCAGGAACCTGGCCTAGCTCCTCCAGCGCTTTGTTTATAGCACTGAAGGCACCCACAAGTCCTATTTACATATTTTTACTCATCTCAGGTGTAGTCGGTCATGTTTGGAGTCCATATTTTGGCTTCAGAACTGGAGTTGTGAGGCTAACATTGCTAACAAACACTAGGACTCAACAGTCACCTAAATATCCGAGTTGTTTCTGCAATATTAATTATAAAATAACAAAGAATGGTCTCACAGATTAGTGGGTGTGGTTTAGGACTCAGTATGACTTACTGTGAGCTTTAAACATGAATAAAAGCTCACAAACACTTCAGACAGCAGCAGGGCTAGTAGAAGACTGGTCTTAGATCAGAATCCTCCATATTAATGATGGTCATCATCACTAAAACTGATGCTAGATCAGCACTGGTTGACGGGCGCCGGCCTCCACTCCGACAGCCGAGGATATTAGTCATCAGACACAAACACCCATCAACCTGTGCTGTCACCATTTCATCACCAGATCCTCATTAGTATTAAGGCTATTTGTGTTTGTTTGGGTAAAGAAGCAAACGGGACACCTGTACATGAGGTACATTAGCCTGGTAGTGCCAGTGCAAAACTCTAGAACTCCATTACTTACATTTGGGAAAAGGAGGAGATGGTTCGCCGAACGGTTCAGTTAGTAAGTGGAGTCAGTGTCTAAAAGGAGGTTTTGACCTCACTCTTTAATGAGACACTGCAGTGTGTTTTGCCTCTGCTAATGGTGAACACTGAGGTGATTATTTCAGCCAGAGCCGGGTAATTGATTTTGTTCACTGAGCCTAATGCATCTACTGCGAGTCAGGAAGAGTAGAAGGCACTGAACTGCAAAAAGGAGAGGGAAAGGGAGAGAGTGGAGAACTGTGTGTGATCTGTTTTTTGTGGTTGGCACTGACGGGGTTCTATTAGATATGGTTTAAAGTGACAGTTTGCTTAAAAATTAAGCATAGAGTGTGTGTTTGTGGGGGCGGGGGGGGGGGGGTTTGGGGGGGAACATAACGATGACGATCCCCTGAAAGTCCTTCAAATAACAATCTCCAGTATCCCTCCCTACGGGGATCCCAAATTATGATCACTGGTGGAGCTTCAACCCTTCCCAACACACTTCCCCAAAATGGATGACAATCATTTAGAGCAGGGGTAGGCAACTCCAGTCCTGGAGTGCCGGTGTCCAGCACAGTTTGGTGATGTCACTGCTCTGACACTACAATTAAACATGCTAATTGCCCACTGAGTTGAATCAGGTGTGTTTGATCAGGTAGATCATCAAACTGTGCAGGAAACCGGCTCTCCAGGACTGGAGTTGCCTACCCCTGATTTAGACCTTGATGATTGACGATCCCCTGAACGTCCTGTAAAGTTAGTGATCTCTGAGATACCACCACCACCATACTTCACTGGTACCCTATGATCATGCCCTCTTGGACATCACGTCCTTTGTGCATGATGATGGTTTTACACTCTGCGGTGCGCTCACTTATTTATACTTGCAGTAAACACTGTCACGTGGCATCTGTGACGTCCTGGGCCGAACCGGGGGTGGTCATTGAGTTCTGATTTGACTGTGTACACATTTCAATACTTGTTAATACAAACCAATATGACAGAGTATTTTCCTGACAATTCTATCAAATACATTTTTGGTTTATAGTCAGTTTGCTATCATGTACCATGACACTACACATGGCTAAACTTTATTTGAGGTTTATCACAACTCATTCATTTTTGTCACGTCCAGAAGTGGTGTTCAGGTAACGTTACTCTTACTTGAAGGTGTTTATGGTGTATCCAGTTCACTTGAGCCTCACCTGCCTTTATTTAGAGTCTGTAAACCAGCATAATTACACCAAAACAGAGTCAGGGTGGGTGAGAAAGTGTGGGGAAATACAAAAGCCAGCAGCACCGTTTCACTTTAGTGTAACAGCACAAGCCTCTTAAATAGCCTGAACTCGCCGACGGGACCAGCATCATTTCCTTCTATTTAGCTTATTTTTAAAGATTCTACTTCAAATAATGTGTCATATCTTACGTTACAATAAGTTTGAGTCCCAAACAAATAGAACTGAAAAAAAAAAAACTACATCATGTCTCTTCAGTGCTGTGCAGCCTGATGTCAATGATTTCTGGGACTAAAACTCTTAAAGCTGCAGGTTTTCAGAAGGATGGAGGCTGGAGAAGGAGTTTCTCCTGCTGGCTTTCTTACCTGAACTGAGTCGTTGCTGTTGGCCATCTCAGGTGTCGTGATGGTGGCTGCTCCAATGACACTGCTGGTCCTCCAGAGCCTCAGTTCCTGCTTTGTCACTAGTGGACCTCCTACCCAGACACAGAGCACTGCAGACCAATAGAAGTCATTCTAGTGAGAAAAAGGTCGAAGCATCCTGTCAGACCTTCCCTGCTCTTTATTCTGCTAATGGAGTTCTGATACCCCACATGGGGGCATCAATTCTGCCCACTAACACTGAAGCGCAGCTGGACTCTGTCACCGGGGTGAAAGCGAGGCTATAAGAGAACGTTCTGGTCCTGTCGGTCCATCTTCTGTCGCCTTTTCTCCTCAACTGACCGCCTCAGACTCAGCACAGCGTGAGACGCTTCTTCTAACATCACCCGTATTCCGTCAAGCTCCGCCCTCCTACGCCGGTATTGGCTGCCGGCTCACACTCGCAGCCATTCCAGCGTTCTAGACAGCGAGGCCCCGCCCTACAAGCGCGATGAAATTCAGCAGCGCCAGGCGCTGCTACTTAGCCAGTCCGTGAGCAGGAAGGGCGGGGCTTATGGCGTCTCTTACTAGACTAGAAAGCCGCATGCTTACTGTGAGTATTAACTATGAGCCAATCCGAGCGCAGGAGGGCGGGGCTAGTCAGAAATCGGGTGGAAAAAATAGTCACATGATGCGCTTTTATTGACAACAGGCTGAACCAACTGTTGATGTTGAGCCATAGAATGTATATTATTATTAATCTGTTACTATCACCAGCTTATTATTAGCAATATATTATTATTATTATTATTATTATTATTATTATTATTATTATTATTATTATTATTATTATTAATTTGTTATCACCAGCTCATTATTAGCAATATATTATTATAAGTATTAATCTGTTACTATCACCAGCTTATTATTAGCAATATATTATTATTATTATTATTATTATTATTATTATTATTGTCAGCTTATTATTAGAAATATTTTATTATTAATTTTATTAGTCTATTACAATCACCAGCTTATTATTAGAAATATATAATTGTTATTATTAATCTGTTACTATCACCAGCTTATTATTATTATTATTATTATTATTATTATTATTATTATTATTATTATTATTATTATTATTATTATTATTATTATATTACTATTGTCAGCTTATTATTAGAAATATTTTATTATTATTATTATTTGTCTATTACTATCACCAACTTATTATTAGCAAAATGTTATTATTAATCTGTCATCACCAGCATATTATTAGAAATATATTATTCTTATTATTAATCTGCTACTACCACCAGCGTATTAGTACTAATATATTATTATTATTATTATTATTATTATTATTATTATTATTATTATTATTATTATTATTATTAAAAGTCTTACTGATAACGAGAACACTGACAGGAGAGCTTTAGAACATCTCTGAGTGTGCAGTCCTGGGGACTGTAAATGAGACTGGAGAACACTGTCTAAGCACATTACACTCATTTAACATTTAATACTGGAGGTTATAAGAGGCTCCTGCTTGACTTCTTGTTGGAGCTGAACATAGAAGAAAAGGACGACATCTAGTGGTGAGACATCAACATCACAGTTATAGTGTGTCTTCAACAGCTGGTACAGACCAGTGATTTATTGTAACAGAGTAGATGTACACCAGTACTTTGCATGGCACAGTCCAAACACAAAATAACCACATAATATGAACAATAATTAATATAATAACATTATGCATATCAGTATTATTATTATTATTATTATGTACTATGTCCTGCAAATTATCATTAAATAATAAATGTCACATTAAATTTAAGCATTAAACAGATACCCTACACAACACTAATCATAAAACAACTGATTCAAAGTCATATATAGTATGGCACAATGTGTACAAAACCTCTGTCCATATATACTCTATGTTTCACACTTGACCTCACATACACTACCGCTCAAAAGTTTGGGGTCAGCCAGAACTTTCAACAATGGAACAAACTTTCATTTCAGAAAATTCTGACCAGATCCACAAATGCTGCTGCTCTAGATACTCAATCTTCTATGGCAAAACGATGAAGTAAGACAGTCTCTGAGGAGATATTAGTCCAGGGATGAGATATTAGAACAGCACTAGCAGATATTAGTCCATAAACAACCTCATTAAACACTATTAATCACTAGAATAGGAGATATTAGTCCATAAACAACCTCAATAAACACTATTAATCAC
>BRDA01011213.1:220-17846 GCA_036984385.1 Crenuchus spilurus | reverse complement strand
AGCTGGCAGGTCAGCTGACATCAGAGCAGGATGCTGTGGTCAGCCTGTCGGCATATAACGTAAAGCTAGTGTGGCGTGATGGAGAGGACATCATCCTGAGAGTACCCATTCATGACATTGCTGCCGTTTCATACATTCGAGATGATTCTTTGCACTTAGTGGTGCTAAAAACAGGTACAGTCACGCATCCAGCACCCACATTATGGAAAGGTGCTTACATTCTTCTCTAGATGCACACAGATCTAAATATCTGGACTCATGGACTCTGGTCTTACAGGCTTGCATTCTGTGATGTTTATAATTATTGTTGCTAAATGTCATCAACTCTGGCAAATCTGGAAATGGTCTAAATATAAGTCACATGAGTTCTATGTTGCTTGCATTTGAAGACCTTTTTAGAAAGTCTACAAAATGTCTGCATGATTCCCATTTAGCTAGATTAATGGCAGAATGAACAGTCCTACAGGTCTGTGTGCTTTTTCAGTAACATGTTGCAATGAGAATGCAAGCTTTGGGAAGGCCAGAGGCTTAGACTTAGACTGGGCTTGAAGAATAATAATAATAATAATAATAATAATAATAATAATAATCTGAGCTGTATTTTCTGCATAATAAATAAAATCTGCTCTAAAATAAATAAAAATAAATAGGACTGATTTTTTTCAGCAGTAGTGTTTTTATGTATAGCCCAGGAACCTGGAGGCTCTCCTTGTCCAAGTACATGTCCAGAGCTGTCAAAGTCACTCACTCTGAGCTCTCTGTCTGAGAGTGGAGCTGTAGAGGTCTGCTGCCTGCTCGTGCTGGCTGTTGAGAACAAGGTGACAAACTCATTTCTGACATTGTCCTTCAGCCCACATGCAGCCTTATTGGGAGTATTTTTTCAGCCTAAGTGCAAAGCTAGTTGTTCATTAATCACGGTCATATAACCTAATGTGTCTAGCACTATTACCATTGTAGCAGGGTTTTTTAAATCATTTTACTAAATGTATTCCTTTACAAAACACTGGCTTACATAACTATTAATACCTTTTATAACTATTAAACTATTAATTATCTGATTGTTTCATTATTGAAGCTTTTATTGATTTTATTATTCCAGGCAGCAGCAGAGGAGCTCTGCCTTCTTCTCAGTCAGGTCTTCCAGATAGTCTACACAGAATCTACCATTGACTTCTTGGACAGGGCCATCTTTGATGGAGCTATAACGCCAACCCGACACCTCTCACTGTACAGTGGTGAGTAGAGAAGACGACTGCACTTTTTAGTGTCTAAAAGGGAGTTGTTAACTCACCCGTCACACACCAAGCTGCTAAACTGGAGAGATTTGATTTTGTTTTTCCTGTTTAGGAAATCAATAAAAATGTTAAGGTGTTATTCTACTAAATTATCAATGAACAAATATTAATGATGATTTGAAAGCTCGGTGGTGGACACTTCCATATACACTTGTTCAATAAAAAAGTCAGGAATCTGGGGTTACAAAACAGGAAGCTGCCAACTACATAACATTCTTCAAGTTATTAATCACATGGCTTGTGCTTATTTGAACTTTAAGATGATTCTTCAAGCAAAGTAGATGATAAAGAGCAGTTTGAAGGAGAATCAGGACCATTGTAAGTATCTTCTTAATTTTAGATTGTTCTTAATGTCTTAAACAGAATTTTTCAGTGACTGTAGAACTGTTAGGTTTGTCTTTGGAACAGCTTCTGCTACTGGATCTGTACAATTACTATATCTATCTTTTGTCCCATCTCAGTTTGTTTCAGAGTTCGCTGGAAGCTGCAGGACATTCTCCCTGTCCCTCCCCCTCATCCACGCCAGCCTCACCACAGGACAAAACAGCCAGCGAGAGTGAGCTAAGCACAACTGCAGCTGAATTGCTCCAAGACTACATGACCACGGTATGTGTGAGTCAGACAGAAATGCTTTGTGTCTCTTGCTCTTTATTTATTTGGGCTATGTCAATCATTGAACATGAATCATTTACTAAAGTTGTGCTGTTAAATGACCATCTCTTCTTTCTGTCTCAGCTGAGAACAAAGCTGTCCTCGCAGGAGATCCAACAGTTTGCAACACACTTGCACGAATACAGGAATGGTGCCTCTATCCACGAGTTCTGTATCAACTTGAGGCAGCTCTATGGGGACAGCAGGAAGTTCCTTCTACTCGGTAATAACATTTCCTGTGGCTAAATAGCAAGGTGTTCTCAATCTTGCAGAATCTGCAGTGTCCAGTGTGAACCACAAAATGAGCCACTCAGTTGAATGCTAAATCAAAATGAAAATGTAAACAAACATTTTTAATATGCTTTTAAGAAACCTTTAAGGCTGGTAACCATCTAATTTCATTTTACATTGGAGCTACAAGGCTAATGTATCTAGGTAGCACATAGTGGAAGCCTGTCACCAATATATTAGAATTATTTGCCTGAAATTACATCAACCTGTGAAATAAATAATTTAAAATAGATTTGGTTTCTAACACTATATTATATATAAATAAATAATATAAATAAATACAGGCCAAGTCTGTTTATATATTTATATAAATTGCATGTTGCTAATTGGTTAAAGAAGCAAACTTCAGCATTGATTGCTTTGGCTCATTCACTATATGTGTGGAAAATGATTATTTTATTTTTTTAGTTAAATGACTGACGTGTAAATAATGAGTTCTTATAAAAAAAGTTGTTGGCCCCATCTTGTTCTTCATTCTTGCCAAGTTCTCTAATTCTCAAGCTTCTTTAACAGGCCTCAGACCCTTCATCCCAGAGAAGGACAGCCAGCACTTTGAAAACTTCCTCGAAACCATTGGAGTGAAGGATGGCCGTGGTATCATCACTGATAGCTTTGGCCGATACAGACGCACAGCCAGCTCTGCTTCTGATTCCACCACTAATGGCAACGGAGCAGCAGGTGGCTCAGATGAAGGAACAGTACCCTCTGAGGGTGATGAGTGGGACCGTATGATCTCTGACATCAGCAATGACATAGAGGCATTAGGGTGCAGTATGGACCAGGAGGGTGTGTCACCCTGACAACAGAACCCAAGGGTGGGAGCGAACACCACTCAATATGTTGACTGTTACGTGGTCCACTGGTCCATGTCAAATGATGCTGGAATGTGGATACTTTGCCACTTAGGCTTAATCCTGACTTTCTTGTGATGGTGTGACCACATTACTGTCATTCAAATTGGATGATGGTGCTTTTTAAGACACTTGAAATGCATGAGGACCTTCTGTAACTGTGCATTGCACAGTTCATGTTTCAGTGTTTATTGGCAGTATCTGCTATAAATGAAGGGACGTTGCTTTTTTACTCTGATCTGATACCAGCTTTTAGGTTTCTCTTATGAGAAAGGTTACATAAGTGTTTCCCAGTCCTGCTTCTGAAGTATCCTGGCACGTGTTTGTGTTTGCTGTACTCCAATTCATGAAGAGCTTGCTAATTGGCTGATGTGAAGTATGATATTGAGTATGGAAAATACTGAGCAAGACTGGGCAACAGTGTTTAGGCTAAGATTTGAATGTTAGTCCTTGCCTTAAGTGTTTGTAGTATTAGAGTGGCAATGAAAGCTTTGAGTAAAACTTATGATTCTCAATGAAATCATTTTGTACTTGTAAGTGCAATGTTTGGTGTTCTGACTCATCACATGGTCAAAATGAAGACAGGGTTTCTGTCTTTGTATTTTGATTTGTACTGCCCATATTAGCCACAGTGTAGCCATTCTGACTCCTTTACTGTGAGGTTAGAGTATTGGGCTTTGAATTTGAGTGGGGTTTTGTATTAAAGTGTATGTGCTGGTTTTAGGTCATTCTAAAAAAGCAGCGTTTACCTGGAGTGAAGAATAGAACAGCTTTCCTTTTGGGAAATCTGATTTAGCATTCATGTACATCAGGGATGTCCAATTTTCTCCTCAAACAGCTGGTGTGGCTGTAGGTTTTCATGCCAAGCAAGAAACAAGCCTGTTTAATTGGTTAACCTTCAACAAACAGCTGGAATGAAAACCTGCAGTCATACCTGCCCTTTGCGGATAAGATTGAACAATCCTGATGTAGATCAGCGGTTTCCTATGTCTTATAACATAATGATACAACCGAAGTACAGTATAGACTTTCCCATTCTGGCTCAACTTGATCAACCTCAAACTTTTATTTCTGGCATTTTATTAACTGTTTAATGTATGTGTTACTCAAATTTTTATTTTATAACATTTAAACACATTTCACTATTACACTTTTACAACTAGATCTGGTTGTAATTACCCATTGATTATGTGGATTGCGCCAAGTAGGGAATGTATCTCTCTATGTATTTTTATGGTTTTGGTGAAAAACTTGGAGTGTTTGGATCTTTGACGAGGCCAGTATACTGGCTGATTGTGAATTCACCATTTTGTTACATTGCACAGCAATCAAGTCTCGTCTCTTGTCTTTTTCTGAGTTTTTGGTAGCCTGACATTGTGCCTTGCAGAACAACTGCTTATTGTATCATCCTACAGGGATGTAAGAATCATTCTGTAATCTGTACAGACTGTGACTGAGTTTTATTAAATATTATGTACCGTACATAAAGTCTAAGCCTAGTGTCTCGGCTTGAAGATGCTTTTCATTCAAATTACTGACTTTATACTGTTCTGAAACCTGAGGCTCTTGCATTCGTCCTCAGTTGTCCTGCAGGGGGTGCCATTGTTCCCTCATGAGCTTGCATTGTCAGTTCATAGTGATGTTCACTCATATCACATTCCTTATATGAAATGAGTATATGAGATTACTTGTCGAATCTCCTTAATATTTTGATTAAAGTTAAGCTGCTTGGGAATACCATGGTCTTTGAAAATCAGCTTGCTCCTGATATGAACTTGAGGGATACTTCTTGACAGCACAACAGGTTCCTCGAGTAGAACTAGATCAGAATTTTTCAAATACCCTGTGTGCAGTATGAAGGCATGTAATTAGATTTAATTAGGAACACTAACTATGAGACCGCACACTGCTCCAGGTTAAGAGGCTGCAGGAAATGTCACAGATAATCGTGGTGATGGCCATTTTTACAAGAAATGTTTTTGCGTTAAAACTACTGCAGCTGAAGAAACGCAATCCAGTAGAAAAAAAGGCTTTAAAAGATGTCCTTTGTTTCCTTATGTGATAAAAGTGAAGTGAAATGGGTGAAGGGTCTCATTTTGCCTTCCACTGGCAGCAGAAGTGTGGTGTGTGGTTCAGCCATTGTCTCAAAAGAGAGCCGAGGCCTGGGGCTTGAATGAAGCGTAACATAGTATTAAAAATCTCCTTGATACAGTTATAATATTTGTGTTTAAGCCCGTTTGTGGTTTTGGCAGATGGCCTTCTTTTATACTTTAACTAGCTGTCCACAGACGTGCTCTTTATACCATAAAATATGCTGTGCTAGACTTTGGGAAGTTTGCCAGAACTCTAGTCAGATCAGATGACCATGCTTGCTGCCTTGTGAAGTCCGTTCCATTCATGCTGGCTTGGCCTAATAGAATTAAGGTTGAATTGCTTTGACAAACTGCGTAATTTGCTACATTAAAAATGATTGAGCTTTCGCTTTGTTTGGATAGCTTGTTAGTTGTCCTGACTTAATGATTGTTGCCTAGCGAGAGGTTAATTGACTTTGCTAATGCTAAATGCTAATTTATTTAGGACAACATTGGTGGTGCAAAAAAAGGATAATCCTGTGTTGACTTTTATTTTAGACTTCCACTCAGCACCAGAATAGACAGACGACAAATAGGCATAAGCCTGTTGCGACTGATCTGAGCATGCAGCTTTCTCGGCCAGATAAGGAGGATTAAGTTATCCCTGAATGTGGTAAGGGAGCCCTACTTTCTCATTAGCACTCACATTCCTCCACTAGAATGAAAAGCTACAGCCTGGAATGACCTCCTCTCTGGGTTACCTGCAGAGAAGCAAGAAGTGGAGTAGATCAATCTGTGCTTTCATGAAACGGGCAAATCTTTTATCCTGGAGGACAAGGTCTTTAGAAGAGTGAACATGGTGTGCTGTGCTTTCTAAATGACTCAGACAGGTTTCACAGGAACAGCAACAGAGTCTGGCATCTTTGGCATAAACCAACACCCATGTGTCACGCCATTTTTGTTGATGAGCTTCAAGCGGTGCCAACACCTAGTAGGAACCCAAGCAGAAAAACGCCAGCTTCAGCAAAGCCATTCATTCGTGACATGGACCTTCACACCAGAGACAGGGAGGATGGGAGCTGTACTTTGCATAACGTCTGCTCACTCACACAGCGGTTAATGTTCTTACATTCCAGAGGATATCTGTGTGAAAAAGTTTTTTGGCCTATTACACTGGACAGCATGTCATTTCAGCCTAATCTATTGCTATTGCGTGTAAAATCTGTATGACTGGGTTCCTGCACAGTTTGGTGATTTATTTTAACCACTTTAAACAAATTAAATTCAACCCAGCAGTGGTTTAGTTGTTGTACCCAAGCAAAGAAATCAGACAAAAGTCTTGAACTCCATTCCCAGTTCTCCACCCAAGCCATAGAAAAGCATCAGAAAATCTCAACCTAGTAGTGTCACAGGATGCCACCTTTCCAGCAGGTCACTTGGTCAAATTGTTGTCCATCTAAAGCTGTTGTGGTCAACTGTAAGTCCTGTTCTGAATATTTGGAAGAGTGACCATTGTTTTGACCATAAATGGGTCTATACAAGGATTAAGCGGGTGTGAGGATGGATGGGTCTATTCAAAAACATGGCTACATCTAAAACCAATCAAGTGAGTAATCTGACAGTATGATCCAAGGTAATCAATCTAGACACGTGGTGTAAAAAAGCAAGAATATGACAAAAAAACTTGTAGGCAACTGAATCCTTGTAAATTTTCATCTATTGTTAAATGTTTGGGTATGCTTCAGCATTCCCTAAAGCCTCAGGTGAGAACAGACTCACATAGAACTACAAGACACAAACTATCGGCACTAGCCATTTAAGTGGCCTAAGTAGAAATGCTTTTTCCATTTTTTTTTCCTTTTCCCAATATCTGAATGAAAAATAAAACTAAGCTCATTCAGGATCACATCAGTTTATCTATGTATTTAAAAAAAAAAGTGAGCAGCAAACGCATCCCCTTTAATTTACTGTCAGCCTCTGAATAAGAAGCCGTGAACAAGAAACCAAAAGAATCGGAAACTGCGAATAACTAACTAACTTAAGTGTTGTTGATGCCTGCTAAAGGATGAGTTTGTCGGAGGGCGTGGAGGCTGCTAAATGGTGCACACAAGCTAAAACCACCACTGCTTATATTAACATGATTTTAATTTTAAATATGTTGTTATGATTAATATTATTATGATGACTTTTGGTGCCCCCTAGGGCACATGGTGTCCTAAGTGCAGTGTGGAACAAGGAAACAGAATCATACATCATGTTAAGTGTCACAAAAAGTATAAAAATAACTGCAGTCATATGGCATTTGTCATACCTAAACCAACAAAACCAGTCATATCAAATGATTCTCCATGGAAAATTGCATCTGTATATTTTCTACTGCAGTTGTGGTACCATTCATGAAAACACATGACTAATTGTGCCACAAAAAGTGCTCTGTGTTATTTTTCACCATCTCTGGGGAGTCTGGAGTTTCCCTCCACCAGCCCTTATTGTGTGATTTTCATTGACTAAAGATGGCTTGGTCCCACACAAAGGCTAGTCACTGTGAGGGGCAGAGAAACATTAGCCTTTTGAATGTGGCTGGGACTCACTGTTTCTATTACTGTTTCAAATTAGGTTTTGCCCCAGTTTTCAAACATTGTGGTTGAGAATGAAGTGTTTTTTTTTCTTTTTGTGCCATTGTTGATGTATTTCGTAACTACTGTAGACAGTACAAATTTGGCCAATCAGAAATATTAAACATGAGCATGAAAATGTCAAAAATGACCAACATTCCCCCTCAGTTTCATGTTTTTTTTGCTTTGTTTTGATCAGAAACAGAAGTAATGTCACTGATCATGATTTAAACTAACAGTGACTTCTTTTGTTTGAGCTACAATTAGATTACATTCTCGATTTACTTGTAGGACATGAAGATACCAATTATAAATAATTGGCTACAAAACCCAGTGATCAACAACCTCTCTCTATTGCACATGTACAGTGGTGCTTGAAAGTTTGTAAACCTTTTAGAATTTTCTATGTTTCTGCATAAATATAGTATATATTAAATTATGTAAATATTATACTATTATACAGTATATAGTATAATATTTTTGTCTCATTAGTTTAACTGGGTCCTCTTTATCAACTTTTAGGACTTGTGTAAAAATCTGATGTTTTAGGCACCACTGTCCACTGTGTTGTAAATGCTTTGCTTCCAACAGTAGAGGCTTCTTAGGCTATTTTGACTAGAACCAAAACACTGCCATAGATCTATAATAGGAACTTTATTGTAGGTAGAAAATGTCCTAGAATTTCATTTGCAAAGCAATACACACTACATTATATAACAAGCTTTCAGTATCAAACCTTCATCAAAGCAGATACAAAACATCAAATTATCATCTGAAACTGTACATCCAAATCACAGTAAACTAAAGTATAATGCACACTAAATATCCTCCTGACAATGACTAAGCCCTTGGTTTGTTGAGAAGCTCTATGTTATTGTGTACATACATCTATTACATAGAATTAAAGACTTATTCAAACTGTTAAATTGTCAATCAATTGTGTGATGAAATGTTTAGTCAAATGCACCAAAGTTTTCAGACATGGATGTAGGACAGAGTCATTTAAAGGCACGGTATGTAATATTTTGGGTTATCTTTTAGCAGAATTTAAGATAATCACTAATAAAAATGATTAAAAACACATCTAATCATTATAAACTAAGAAGTTGTTTGATTATTTTACCTTAGAATAAGCTGTTTATATCTACATTGGTCGCGGGTCGAACACCGACTGAGGCCGCCATGTTGCATCGACATGTTTCTACAGTAGTTCGAAAAGGACAAACAAGAGGCTAGTAAAACTGTTTGTGTTGTAATGACGAATTGGCCACTCAAATTCGATGGCGCTGTAGCTTGTTTTACCGTTGACTGACATAAAACAGGAGAAGAAGAAGAAGAAATACACGGAGGAGAAGCAAGAATAGTTTTTTTGGTTTATTTGTTAAGATGGCAGAACATTCTTATGCTTCTTATAAGCATATACATTCTACATACTGTGCCTTTAAGTAAGTATTGAATCACAGCCATGTTTTTACCAGTCATTTATGCAGCTCCAAATATTATTTGATATGCATTACATTTTCAAATATATGCGAAAGAGAGTGCATTGGAACCTTGGTTTTCGTCATTAATCTGTTCTAAAGTGCTTGATGACAACTGAAACTTATGAGAACTGATGCAATATTTTCCAATTAATCTGTTCCAGACACACTTATGGGTTTTATAGCATGCCAGTAGGGTCCTTTGTGTTGTGCACCCATTCTTGGCCACTATTTGTTGACATACCCATTTTAAGGAGGTAGCGCTGTGCGCCATTGCTTTATTATGACATTTTAGTTTGTTTTGATTGTTATTATTTGGGTGCCTCGCGAGACTTTTGCGTTTTTGTTGTTTTTGCCCAGATGAACGATGAAATCGTGGGTGAGTGACGAACAGATGGGTTGATGCTTTGTTTTTGCAAAATTAGTGGCAAGTCACATGGGCACGCAGACAAAATCTGTGTAGATGATGAACTGGGACAAAATTTTCCCAAAAAAGTTGACAGTAACCGAATTGTACAATAACCAGGGCAAACGATAGCTGAGGTTCCACTGGAGCTTGAACAGTTGCTAAAATCGCCTCTTTTGTTACTTTGCAACTGGTGGTCAGTAGAATGATACAGTTGTATCAAATTATACAGCCCAGGTAGAACTCATTTTCAACCATTTTTAACCAATTAAACTGAGTGATCATAACTAACTGTTCTGTTATTCAAGTATTTGATCACCCAGGAAATGAGAAATAAACATCTCAACACTACCAGTTGTTGTGCCTCAGGCGTAGGGCTACAGCTCATGAGTAGATCTCATTAGCAGGAGCAACTCAGAGATATGAGTCCGAGAGGTTCTGTTTACCAACACGAATGAGAGAAGTAGAATTTAAAAGAACACCTCTTTGAGTAAAACCTTAGAATTCTGTACATCTTCCTTACAAAATATAATATTGTAAATTATCAGAATACTCTTACATGTGCAACTACTTCAACATGATGTTCAGAATGATGACCTTCTGGGCTCTTGGGCTAGCATAGGGAGAAACGTCTGGAGTTGATGTTCATCTTGGTGACACCAATCAGCCGAAGTGGTGCAGACAGACCAAAGCCTGGTGTGAGTGGACCATCACACAGAAGATCAGAGAGCTCATCATGCTCCTCCAGGCCAAAGGTGGCATCATTGAGCATTCGCCGGTGCAGGTGGCAGGTCTGCTCAATCTTCAGTTTGTTAATGTCACCTCGCAGACGCATGAGCTGGCGGGCAAGCTGCTGGTCCTGCAGACGCATCTCTGTCTGTAAAGAGTGAAGAATAGGGTCAGTCAATTTGGCAAATTATAATATAGAAGCTGAAGTCTATGTATTTACATTTTATTTAATACGATTTATTATAATACTTTTATATTTCCAAAGGTTTGCAAACAAGCAGCAAAGCTAACTATGGTGCCTGGGGAGAAGTTGTGGGTTAGGTGTCTTGCTCAATGGCACTGCCGTCTGTCATCTATGACTCGTAAGAATATTCTGAGTGAGTGATAAGTCATAAATCTTCACATACATATTTAAGCCTCTGATTGAATGGGAAATGACACAAGTTCATCAAGGTTCTGCTCTGAACAAAAAATATAGATGATTATGAGCTTGTGGAGTGATTGTATAAGGCCTTTGCAACACTAAAAAGTCACCATAAATATCTTATAAACACTCCAGCCAAATCTGAAAGTTGAAATTCAAGGTAGCCTTTGGAGTCTGCGTTCCTGCCATTGGGTACATAAAAATTCAGCAAGAACACTTATATACGTCTGCAAGATTTTATCCTAGAAACAAAACTAAACTTACTCCGGATGCCTTAAAGGGTCAATTTTTCAAATATATATAGCTTTAATTTAAATATATTTTTAGATATTTGTGAGAGGAGCTTAAATAAGCAGAGACACATTTTTCAGAGCGAGTCAGACAGCTGTGCATTTTTTCCAGCCAAATAATGCAATCTGTCATTCATATGATAATGACATGATAATTCTGCACGTTCCACTGGTGGATTCACGGTCGTGGAATGTGAAACTGAAAATAGACCTCTCAAGTGTTCACACCTATCTTATGAATATTCAATCTAGGAATGACTGAATGAGTGAAACACATCAACACACAATTATTAAGCTTTAGAAATAAAACCACACACAATTTCTAAAAACTGTAATGAGCAGTGTGTAGCCAACACCTCTGTTTATTCAGTTCTGAGCTCAAAAGTCTTGACTAGAAATGTTTAGAGTGTTTTTTCACAATATATCAGCACATCTGAAAATAGGGTTTTGGAAAGTCTTACTTTAGAGCAGATTTAATTAAAATATAGATTTATGACACTCTTACTGTTTTGACACTTGTTGTTGAGTTTGTGCTGAACAAAAGCCTGTGTAACACTCTGAGAAAAAATAATTTTAGATGGGTGTAATTTGTAAAAAAGTCAAGTCATGTCAGACTACATCAGAGTGTCTGAAAAACCCTCAGATTCTAAAGGGTTAAATATGAACAAAATTAGAAATTGATGCCTGCAATACACTTCAAAAAAGTTGTAACAGAAGAGAAATAAGACTGAAAAGCTAATATAACTTAGCTTAGTTTATCTTCATACCAAATTCACCAAGTTATCTGAATGTTCCTTACTGAACAGTTTAGAAGGGTAATGAAGGGGCCCAGCAGGGAGCCACAATCCCCTCATCCACCCTAAATGATGGACCATCGATGTTTTCATGCCTGATTTTCTTTTTGCAAATGTTTGTGGACACACACTGGGCAGAGCTGGGGGAAAATGAGTCCTTTTTCATACATGCTGAAAGGCACCTCATTGTGTGCCTCAACTATAACGGCCGTGTGTGTCTGCATAACACTGCCTACATGGCTGAGCGGACTCTCAGATTAAGCTAGAAGAAGGGGAGAGATAGAACAGGCTGATCATCACTCACAGTCCTCTGCTCCTCATCACTTCCACTCACTTTACTCTCAATGCAAATCCTAGGCTCTAATGGACCTTTAGACATTTACCTCATTGTTCCATACTAATTAGCTGACTAATGAGACTGTATTCTTCTCTAAACGAGAGGAACAATGTACTGCATATTCAAACAGAAACATATGCAAAGTTTACAGAAATATTAAACGTTTATATATAAAGGTTACATTAAAAATATCATATTAATTTAAAACCTTTGCTGTAAACTACACATAATTATACTCATGTTTGGGAAGACTGTACTGATATGTAAATGTCTGATACAATAACTGTTAATTATAACCCACCAATTTTGCTCTCTCAGGTCCCAGCTGTCGATGACCAGGATTCAAACTCGCAATACACTCTTAAAAGAGACTGTTCTTCAAGGGTTCTTTAGTGACGAAAATGGTTATATATTGAATCATGAATACTCAAAGGGTTTTTTGTATGGTGAAAGGCTTCTTCAGATTGATCAGAAATGTGCTCTAGATGGTTCTATATACACACCTTAAAAATGGCTCTATATAGTGCTAAAAAGGGTTCCTCTATTATTACAGGCTTGACATCGTAATTACAGCAGAAATCTTTTGGGAGCTATACTGAACTGCGATGACTGGGATTCAAACTCTGAATGATCCTCTGGTCATAGTGTCAGCGTCTTAGCCTGCTGAGTCACTCTGGGCCCAGGGCCTGAGACTTTTTGAAGCATGCCAAACTCTTCAATTTTAATTATCTGAGGAAAACTTGTTCATGTCAATGGTATGCAACTAACATTATATGAACATTTTTATGACTTAGAAAATGGCTTGACTCAAGCATACTCACAGTCTGGTTTCTCTTACCAGTTCTTTCCTGAGCCAGATGAGAGCTTCATCAATATTTTCAAAGCCTCTCAGGCTTCCTGAGGTCAGGCTGCTTTCTTGTGTTAAGTCAGCATTCTGGTTGTTTTGTTTTGGTCTGTCTGTATGATCCGGTTCTGCACCCTCTCCCAGTTCAGCTGATCTTGTTGGTTCAGATTGTGCTTTGGCACTTTGAGCCTCCACTTGGGCCTTCCACTCTAGATATGAGGGCCTCCTGGTTTCTAGTCTTAGCTTCTCAGCCAAGGCCTTTAAGGTCCTCAAATGGTCATCTGTAGCAACCTCCAGATTATCATAGTCCAAGCAATTGATGTCCTCCACTTTAATCTGTGGAATTGTGTCCATGTCCATGGCTTTTCTAATACAAATAAGGACGGGTGGTTAAAAATAAACAGGAGATCAATTGAAATGCTAATGCTGTCTGCTTACTGCTTTGGCCAGAAAGACTGATTTGGAATGTTGGAGCCTGACGCACAGGGTCGTAGAGCACCTGCTGAGCTTGAAGTTAAATCAATGCAGTAGATACAACAATGTCATTCATCTCTTGCTTGACTTGATAGTCAGCATTCAAACAGAGATCACCCACAGCTTGATCTTGAAGAAACGTGCATCCAAAGTTGATTCCTTCTTCTGGACTTTGGCCTAAGTCAAGGAAAAATCATATTATAGACAAATGAGTTAAAATAAATACATATGCATATATAATAGTAACATCAACACAACAAAAATCTGTATTAGTCCTGTCACAATCATGACATATTATCTGACAATTAACTGCCCTGTGATTAATAGTGTCTTGTTCTGGTCATTATATGCAACTATTAAAGCACAAGCCTAAAAATAAACTGATGAGCTATTTTACTTCATAGCTGTCAGTATTTAGTGGTTTCACTTGACATAGCTTGAGCTCAAATAAACAAACATCTGTAAATAAATAAATCAATAAAAACATATATCAATAAATTCTGCTTTCATTTATTTACACATACACAGATCAGTTACAACATAAACACAGTGGTATGTAAAGGTCAGTTGTATATTAGACAAATACTTGCAGGCATACAGACCTAAGCCACTGTGACAAAGATCAAATAGTTATGGCCAGATGACTAGGTCAGTGCATCTTTGTGAAATCCAAACAAACATCTCTGGGATGTGTTGGAACAGCAAGTCAGATCTATGGTGGCTCCAGGTCACAACTTACAGAACTTAAAGGAACTGCTGCTAATGTCTCAATGGCAGATACTAAAGGACACCTTCAGAGGTTTTGTAGAGTATTGGTTGACTTGCTTGGTGCTACTTTGGTATCACATGGGGGTGTTTACAGCGTATTAGCCAAATTAGCGATTTGGTGTTAATGTTATGGCTGATTGATGTATTTGCAAAAACACACAATTCATTTTCACAAATTTGCTGCAAAGTAAACTTGTAAAAGGTAACTGTGGTCACTTTAAATAATGCTTTTTTTTTAAACAGGGTTGCACTGAGTACCATACCCCTTTATTGGGTGCTGTGCAGAGCATTCCACTATTTTAACCAATGCCAGAACAGGGTGCCAATCCCTGATTTAGAGTAACCAAAAAATTTCATCTGGCCTTAACATATTTTTTAACCCAATGTAGTGGTAGCCAATCAAATCACCAATCATAATCACCATGTGATGTCTCTGACTCTAGGAGGCTGAAGACTAGCACAGGCCTCCTCTGATGCATGTGAAGTCAGCCACCACCTCTTTTCAAAGTTCTGCTGATACATCATTGCTGGGCAGCCAGTGAGGTTGTAGGAAAGCACGGGATCCCCAACTCACCTGAGCCAGGAGACATTACTTAGTAGTGATGGGGAGAGAGTGCCATCTACCCACCCAGAGAGAGCATGGTCAATTTTGCTCTCTCAGGCCCTGGCTGCCGAACTCATGATCCTCTGATCAGTTTGTCAGTGCCTTAGTCTGCTGAGCTACACGTAGCGCTGGTCTTTACATATTTTAATACAAAATTTAATAACACAGTCAAACACAACTTGTCCAAAATGGCTCAGAATGAAATCTCCTGAACAATGACTTTATTAACATGGATGCTTTCTGTCTACATCTCATATCACTCTCTGGATCCTCCCAAACTAGCAGTTGCCATAGTAACTAATGCCAGCCAGTGAGTCAGCACTTCACTATTACATTAAACAGTGTCTATAAGACCTTTAAAACAGCAATGGATCAGCAGGAGCGTTGCCAGTCTTGACAAAGCTCAGAAGGAATCTCAGCTCAGCTGTGATGCAGAGAAGATATTCACATGATCTACAAAGCTTTTGTGTTGTCATAACATCACATTAAGTGTCCAGTTGTACTTTTGCATAGCTAGACTAAGGCCAAACATAAACACTGTGCACGAGACCAGGACTAATTCTCAAATAAATCCTTCTGAAGCAGCCTGTTTTAGCCATAACGTTCAGGGGCCCAAGCAGCACCACAAGAAACCACATCAGCTGTTAGAATACTACTTCTTACCCATAAGAGGAGAAGAGCTTAGTGAATGTCCTGCCCTGCCATTTCTGTATCTTATGCAGTCTGCACTGAAAGCTACAAGTAAAATATCACCAGTCAAGAAAATACTTATGAGAATGACTGCAGGATTATTTGATCTTCCTCCTGAGTACCAGAACACAAGCTTCATCAACTTTATAATGTTTACTATCCTGTGCTATAATATACCAACAGTTACATTACTTCAGTCTGATTGTTTGTGGACAATTGAAGAAAAGAGGTGATAAGACAGATGCACTACTGTATCATGTGTACACAGTAAATCTGCCAGTGTTAAATCAACACTATTAGAGTTAAATTAACACTGAAGGTGTCAAAATGTATCACTCTCAGTGTTAATTTAACTCTAATAGTGTTGATTTAACACTGGCAGATTTACTGTGTAGTATATACTCCATAAACATAAAAGTTCACACTCACCAGGGCCAGCGTACTGGGCTTTCTTTTTATTTTACTGAACAATTTTCTTATGACAAGTTCTGTGGTAAATAAATAAATAAATAAATAAATAAATAAATAATGCCCTGCCTTGTGCCCAGTTAAGGGGACTCACCATGGAAGATAATAGATGGATAATAATAATAATAATAATAATAATAATAATGATAATGACAATGATGATGATGATGATGATAACTAACTAAATAAATAAACCATAACAGAACATTACATAATTCAGCGACTACCTGCAAGTGCTACGGTTTCAACTTGTATGTACTATTTACTGTAAAATTACAGCACATCTCCAAGCCTGTCTTATTCCACATCCAGGATTCATCATGGATACTAAGTCTGCCAACATGTAAGTGCTCAATCCTACCTTATTATAGCCATCTTGTGGCCTAGTGAAATGCCAAACTGTGACCCAACCACTAATCACTTTTACTTTTGTTTTCCGTCTACGACATCCCATCTGTACTTAGAACACAATATCACAACATGTGACATCTATATAGGCTCTGCTTTAGCTATAAGACTAACTTCTATAGCTTAATAGCAAATTAATGATAATTATGGGAATTCTGAGCCAATGCAAGTGTCTGAAATTTTCATGCACATATCTAGTCATGTCAATGCTGATACACAGCACTTTATAAAATTTAGAAAAACCAGTACAAATAAAAAAGCTACAAATGAAAAGACCTTTAAATGAAATCAGTATAGTTCAGAGTTTAAGATTATCATATATGGATTAATAAGTCAGAATTTCAGACAGACAGACGGACGGACGGACGGACGGACGGACGGATAGATAGATAGATAGATAGATAGATAGATAGATAGATAGATAGATAGATAGATAGATAGATAGATAAAAAAGTGTATCTTGTCTTCACAGAGAAATATGAACCCATGAGCAGAAAATGCACACTATTTTTGGAAGATGCTCTAAGTTGACTCCTCCTAGAAATCACCCACCTGTCATAAACACCACTTACACACTAATGAGACTCTCTGAACATGTTAAAGACTGTAGATGTGGACTTACCTGCCACAGCCACTCACAGACTGAAGAAAAGGCGTCTGAGATTGCCACTGCGTGTGTGTGCGTGCGTGTGTGTGTGTGTGTGTGTGTGTGAGAGAGAGAGAGAGAGAGAGAGAGAGAGAGAGAGAGAGAGAGAGAGAGAGAGAGAGAGAGAGAGAGAATGTTCTGAATGGGAAGTCTCTGGAGGAGGAGCATGCGGAGTCGCGTCACGGGCCGGTTGCCTGGGAGACGGTAAAGAATCTGATCAAATGTGTTTCCAAACACAGACAGTGAAGCGTTTCTGACTCTGAGCTACAAGATGATTAGCCCTTTAAACTAACTAGAGCAACAGATCAGTGTGCGTATGTTCTCTGGATACAAATGTGTGTCACAGTACGTGAATGAATGAATGAATGAATGAATGAATGAATGAATGAATTAATTAATTAATTAATTAATGAAATGTAGTTTATGTGGGTTTGTGTGTTTATTTGTAAACTCATGAACTTGACTCCGCCCCCTTCTTACTTTCTTCA
>BRDA01011212.1:0-35665 GCA_036984385.1 Crenuchus spilurus | reverse complement strand
AATCTCATTATTGACTAAGTAATTGTCATTAGGATTTGTGCTATAATCGAGCCTAGAACTAGAACTTGACCACTCTTCAAAAATAAACACATTGTTCTTAAAGAATTTTCAAACGGGAAGTGATGTCATATCCTCACTGTCTCATTTAACGGATTCCCTGAAATATTTGCGAGTGGAGATTAAATATTGGAATAATGAAACGTGACTGACCACAAATGTCATCTGTTGTCAATGAAAGAAACGGTTGGTCTTAATCACATTTAAGAGAGCTTATTTGGAGTCTGTTTAGTTATTTTTTTACAAAATAATGAAAGCAAATTTCAGAATTTGATAAGTAAATGCTCAAACTGGCTCAAGTGTAACCATCATGACCATTATCAGATGTTTGCAGTCCAAGAACAATGAATGATGTTACTTCAGGATGCAGAATGTACATCCCAAGTGTAATTCTCTGTCCATTCAATAATGACACCTCTGCTTGTGATGAACAGATTAATCTAATTGATTTCCCATGAGTCCCTCCTGAGGCTTTTTAATCCTTATTAAGTTGTTAGCCCACCCACAGTTTAGGTTCTGTCCAGCTCAGTGCTGTAAAGCCCGGCTAATGGATAGCAGTGAATAAAGGCTATAGAGGCCTAGTTAGCATCAAATCTTCAGCATTAATATTCTCCCCATTATCTGGACAATGTTACATCACAGCCTCGTTTAGCTTTCATTTCCCACACAGTGAAAAACATCCATTCACAGGAGGCTTTGAATCCGTACTATGTGCAGTGACAGCTGTTAATAAAAATACTTTCACTAACATGACTTCAGCCACTCTCAATGGTTTGACACCTGAAGCTAGTTTTCAGTATTTTTTACAACACTGTCCTCAACAATTCATCCTTTAATCCATTAATGAAAAAGTTAATTAATACTTAATAATAATTTGTCAATTAATAAACTCTCAACAGACAAAATATATCAGTGAAATATCAGCAGTGAAGCATCTGAATTCAGTTAATATCTTGTAGCCAGACTGTTCATATATTACTTACTTTAAGTAGATCCTAATTCTAAATTTAAGCTAAGCCCAAAACCCAATCCTAACCCTCACTATGTGTCTAATCCTAACCCTAACCTTAACCTAAAGTCAAGATCTAAACCTAGCCTTAATCCTATCACTAACTGTAATCTCAGCTCAAAACATAATCCTAACTTTAACCTCAACTCAATATCTAAACCTAGCCCTAATCCTATAACTAACACTAATGTCAACTCAAAACACCCTAACCATGACCTTAACCTCTACTCAAGACTATTTTAGGCCTCACTCTGGCCCTAAATACTAAGTTTAACCTTACCCTCAACCCCGGACCTAAACCTAGCCCTAATTCTCATGGTAACCTTAATATCAACCCAAAGCCTAATCCTAATCCTGGAGTCAGAGCATAGCCGGTTGCATATTAACGAAATTCTGCAAAAATAATTATATAACTGCAAGATTTTATCTTACAAACGAAAATACCTCGGAAACCTTAAAGGACCGACTTTTAAATTTAATATAGCTTGAATCGAAATATATTTTTGGTTATTTGCAAGAGGAGCTTAAATAAGCAGAGACATGTTTTTCAGAACGAGTCAGCCAGCTTAACATTTTTTCCCCACCAAATGACACGATCTGTCATTAATATGATAATGACTTGGAAATTTTGGAGATTCCATTGGTGGATTCCCAGCCGCGGAATTTGTGGAATGTGAACCTGAACAATGACCTCTCACCTGAGTGTTCACACCTGTCTCATAAATATTCAATATAAACACTGTAATGAGCAGTGTGTAGCCAACATCTCTGTTTATTCAGTTCTGAGCTCAAAAGTCTTGGCTAGAAATGTTTTTTTTCACAATATATCAGCACATCTGAAAACAGGTTTTTGGAAAGTCTAAGTTTAGAGCAGATTTAATCAGAATATAGATTTATGACACTCTTACTGTTTTGACTGCTGTTGTTGCTGAGTTTGTGCTGAACTAAAGCCTGTGTAACACTTTGGGAAAAATAATTTTAGATGTGTGTAATTTATAAAAAAGTCAAGCCGTGTCTGACTACATCAGAGTGTCTGAAATACCCTCAGACTGCAGGGGGTTAATCCTAACCCTACAGCTGTGAAATGGAGCACGTTTATTGTAAATCTCATGAACTCTGTGGTATCTGAGAAGTGAAATGAAGGAAACTGTCCTGTGAATTGATGAGGACGCGTCTCCTTATTTGGGCAAATCTCTGACAGAATGAAGAGAGAAGTTCAGAGCACTTGGCTGAAGGGATCGTTTTGGGAATCTCAGCTAAAGTCAGGAGGAGAGTGTAGCTGAATTCATGTAGAGCTAAGCAGAGCAGATGCTGAGTGTTTTCTCTGGTCACATTTCCTCAGCGTGCTGAGTAATGCTCACGGGACTCTTTTAACATCACTGACTCACTCTGCTCTCCTTCCTTTCTCACAGCACTTCTTTATCTTCACTTTCTCTTACTGATTAATTCTTCTGGCTTTTGTCTTAGTCATATAAATAATGTTTATTTTACATACAATATTACACATACAATACTGAGGTGACCACCTACTCAGTTCACCAGCATCCACAGTATAACTGATATTATTAGGGATGCACCGAAATGAAAATTTTGGGCCAAAACCAAACCTGAACAAAATGAAACATTTGGCTGACCACGGTTTTTAATTTCTATAAATGATTATAAAATTAGTAACTAAATTAAACTATTTCCCAAAATAAGTCTTGTAGTTAGTCAGGACTGAATGTCTGTATTTTAATAATTTGGTTTGACATCATTAGGTTTGATAACGAGTTTAATCGATTATTCTTTTATATTTGTATATAAAACAGACAATAATATATGAATATGTGTGAAGACGCATGTATGTTACATTATTACTAATATTTAATAAAATGATGAAAATGTCTAAAATGAATGATGTAAGTCACATGGATGTTTTGTGTGTTTAATGTGAGTGTCATTGGCTACAGACACTGAAACACTTCACATTTCTTCTGCTAATTGTGAGACGCTCCCTAACACTACAGCCGGATGAGCACAAACACAAAGCTAAGCGGCTGTATTCTGACTTCATCATAACAAGTGTAGTTTAGTAAATGTTGTGTTTTTCCATTTCAGCACCAAACTGTAACTTTGCTGGTGAATCTGTTTTGTTGGTGAGGAAAAGCACAATTCTGAATGTCCAAAAAGTTCACAGTGTCATTAAAAACCTCATTGTTCACTTTAAATTATTCAGTCTTTTCACTTATTATTATTATTATTATTATTATTACTGGTTGCCAAATATTTGGTGCATCCCTACATATTATATGTGGGGCCATAGCAAATTCACAGTTGTGAAAATCACATCACTGATCCTGAAATGAGCCTTTTCCCATCAAATAGATCATTTGTTGTGATGTTGTAAATGTAAACAGTTACTTCTATTGCAAATAGACATGTGAGGTGAAATACTCAACAAGGGGGCACCCAAAAGCAGTGAAGCTTTGATACTAAATCCAGACTACTGCACTATTTTCTCAGGTTGAGTGAGCTATGAATCCTGAAACATAGGATGATATAGGAATTTTCCCCCAAAGATAATGACTCTTTCCTGTATAAATCGAGTGGCTGTAGACTGTTGACTGGATAGATCTCCCGTTAAACATGGTGCATTGTGTTAAAGAAAGGCTCAGTATGAATTCAACAGAGAAAGATGTTTGCAGGGTTCAAAACTGCACTTATAATGCACATACAATCTGACTAATATATTATATAATATGATATATATATTATAATAGAGATACTAGGCTTGTCAGTTATCATTCTTTCTCTCTCTATCTCTCTCTCTCTCTCTCTAGGTGGTGTGGGTATTGCTGCCACTCAGCTGTGTAACACAGTCAGTGATGTCACTGTTTTTGGCACGGCCTCTGCCAGTAAACACGACGTGATAAAGGAGGGCGGAGTCACACACCCCATTGACTACCGCACACGGGACTATGCCGAGGAGATCCGCAAGATCAGCCCCAAAGGTCAGAGGTCAAGAGCCACAGCACTGCATTCATACCTGCCGTTAACATATAAAACATACATTAACACACATAAACAAACAAGTCTTAGACAGCCAATTCAGTTGTTTTAAATTGTTAGTTTTATAATTACTGATGTTAGATTTTCCCATTTTTTGCATCTCCAGTGTCTCGAAAAAGCTCATTTGTTCTCATAATTTAATTCAAAGAGGTAAACGGTCTACTCTTATCTTAGTCTATGTTGTGAGATGATCCTACATAAAGTCCCTTTAATGCTGTGCAGCTGATAATTTCTGGGCCAAAAAAGCTACATTTTAGTGTTCAGCAGTAAATTCCAAAAAAGCTACATTTTAGTGTTCAGCAGTAAATTCTAAGCATGTGTTATTATTTTACAAATTAATAGACACTTTTTCTGATCATTTGAAGTGCTCTTTTACACAAAACATCAACATTTTTATTTGGTTTGAGCATGCATTTGGAGAATCCAAGCTTTAAGAGGTTTCAGTTATTGTTAATGCACTATCCAATATGGCACTATCAAACATCATACGTTTTTATTCATATTGTACATTTTTACCAGTAAAATATTGTGTGTATCTATTAAATTCCACCAGCAGGTCACCTGACTTAACTTAATAAAGTATTGATTAGCTGAAAGAGATAATATTAACTGTAAGTGCAGACCTTCCTACAGTATATAAAATCAAATAGTTTATTCTAAACTTATTGCTTCTTCAAAAACATGAATGCTTACAAAAGCATAAAATGGAAATGTCTACAATAACAGCTTTAGCTACGAATTTTGGACAGATCTGTGTCTTGCGTGATTGTTCCTAGGTTACGTGTATGAGGCGGAGTAATACTTAAAGAGCTTCAGTCAGGTGCTGTAATTGTGCAGTATCAGCTCTCCTAGAACACCTCTCAGCGAATCAGATTTCAGGGTTGGAACTAACTGTGGCATAATCGCAGAAATCAAAAATCTGCAAAATCCAGTATCTCAAATAATTAGAATGTTTTATTTTTTAATCAAGTCACCTTTATTTAAACTAAGGGTACAACTTTTTCACGATAATCTAAAAAACTTTGTATTTGTTTTACAGTTAAATTCAATTTAAAGTTCAATAAATGTATGATGTTCCCAAAGTCAATGAGTAATCATGTAAATATAATCATTATCCTAGAATTTCAGAGTTTATTATGGTGCACGAAACGGCCACAGTAATAAAAGAAAATCACTAAACTCTAGTTTATTTTCTTTTATTGCAGTTACTGAACTTTATCACTTGCCTGGTAAGAGCTTGGAGGTACTGGAGTCTTGTTTAGGTCATATTTATCCAGATACAGATGGTTCTCTAAAAGGTTCACAAACCTTAAAACATGGGTGCATCACTATAAGAAAGTATTATGCTGGCTAACAGAAGATATAGTTATAAAGGTCAATACGCTGTTTGTACCCTGTGGCTTATAGAGGACATATCCTGTCCCTTTTTTCACCCCTTTTAAGAACGACAGATTTGAGTGCCAGTTTCCGTAATGTAAATGCTCAGGCCATGTTCAGTGGAGGGATGCTAGCCAATGAGGAGCTCTGTCGTCATCAGTCATGCCCAAGAGATGGTCATGCTGGAGGCCCATACAGATCCATTATGTGACAATAATAGATAACAGATAAGCAAAGACACACTGACATAGTCCAGATCAGCCCAGTATGGCCAGTACGACAACCAGCATCACAAAGGAAGGATAAACGACGCAAAGTTGAAGAGTAGAAGGCTTCATGCAGACCGACTGCCAGCAAGCTCAGTTCAGTACATGTTGGATAGTTTTTCAGGTTCAAACACAGTTCTGAAAGTTGTGGGTGGAAATACTCTGATGGAAGGCGGGGCTATATCTCAGTAATAAGGGGAGCAAAGTAGACAGCCCACAGAATGTGACCGAGTTGTCTAATTTCACAGTTTGTGTTCTGGTACACTCCAGATACCCAGATGTACATGCAGAATCACGAAAATGTCCATAACCCTTATATGAGCTGATCTAAAAGCAGTTAAGTTCACTGAGGTATCATTGTTGTTTATATCTGAGTCATAATGCAGAATGTGCACCACAGTCACAGTAGCTCACCCATTTAGTAGCACACTGATAAGAAACAGCACTTAGCACAGGATGTGCACCACTACCACAAACACACACCCACACATATTGACCACATATCACCACGTATTACACACACACTCACATAAACACCCAAAACAATTCTGACAGACTGACTTCTGTCTCTTTCAGGACTGGACATTGTACTGGACCCTTTAGGAGGATCTGATACCCAGAAGGCCTTTAACCTCCTAAAGCCCATGGGAACACTCATTGTTTATGGTAAGGACAAGTGTGTGTGTGTGTGTGTGTGTGCATGTGATTTTGTGATTTTTCATCGACATCAACACGGTTGCTCAACTCCTCAGTAGACAGTCATGAGACTCTTTCATAGTGGAACTGTTGCCAAGTCTATTAAAATAACTGCATCAAAGGCTCAACATCACAACCTACATACACAACTAGAAGTACACAAACATACACAGTCGGGTAATTAATGGAGGGATAAAATACTGAACCATTAAAAGCATGTAAATTTTATAAAATAGCAACACATTCACTGTATGGAGGGATTAATGGGACAAAATGAATGAATAAATCCACCAGTACATATATATCATCATGCAATAATAAATAAATATTAGTTTAAAAAAAGAATATTATATATATTTAGAATAGAATTGTATTTTTAGAATAAACTCAGACTACTTTTAAAATAAAGTTATATTTTTCAAACATAGGTGTAATATTTTGAGAATCCGGTTGCAATTTTAGATAAAAAAAAAAATATATATATAAATATAAGTCATAGGGGCCCTGAGTGGCTCAGCAGGCTAAGACGCTGACACTATGACCAGAGGATCGTGAGTTTGAATCCCGGTCATGCTGTTTGCCATCAACAGTCAGGGCCTAAGAGAGCAAAAATTTGGCAGTGCTCCCTCTGGGCAGGTAGATGGTGCTCTCTCTCTCTCTCCCCATCACTCACATTGTAATGTCTGCTGGCTCAGGTGTCTACTGATTGGTCCATTCAGAGCTGGGAATCCTGCGCTTTCCTCCGAGCATGTTGGCTCCCCAGTGATGGTGTATCAGTGGTAGTTAGAAAAGAGGTGGTGGCTGTATCACACGCAGTGGAGGAGGCTTGTGCTTGTCTTCACCCTCCTAGAGTCAGGGACAGTGCTAAGTGATGGGGAGAGCCCCCTAGTGGATGGGATGGGTTAATTGGCTTCTACTACATTGGCAAAAAAAGTCATATTTTTAGAACAAAGTCACAATATTTTGTGAATGAGTTAGAAATGTTATAGGTAGTAATATACAGTCATGATATTCTGAGAATAGTACAAGTGACATGCTGTTTATTGGTGTGATTTGGATCAAATTTCAGTAATGGCAGCAGTTTTGTTATGTGTTGAGGTTGTGATATGTACACTAATGTTAAATCAAACTCACACAGAAGTTAGTTTAGAACTGGACTATTTACCTGCTTAGTTTGAGGGTTAATTTGCATATTGTTACCTTCTATATCAGTACTACAATAATGAGTAAGAAACTGTATACAGTACAGCTCCAAACACACATGCTTTTACTTTGTGTGTGTGTGTGTGTGTGTGTGTGTGTGTGTGTGTGTGTGTGTGTGTGTGTGTGTGTGTGTGTAGGTGCTGCTAACCGTTTAACGGGTCAGAGGAAGAACCTGCTGGCCCTGGCGAAGTCCTGGTATAATCAGTTCACCATCAGCGCTCTGAGCCTCATGCACTCCAACAAGGCCGTGTGTGGGTTCCACCTCGGTTACCTAGATGACGAGTTTCCCTTGATCGCCCGCGTGCTGCAAACACTGCTGGAGCTCTACAAACAGGAAAAGATCAAACCTCGCATCGACTCAACGTACCACTTCACACAGGTCTGTGTGTGTGTGTGTGTGCAGCACCAGCACTCTACACTGTTTGTTTGAAAAGCAGATGATGAAGAGCCGCCCTGTGTTTTCTCAGCACTGGTATTCTTCCTCAGCCTGTTAACCTCTCTCTCTCTCTCTCTCTCTCTCTCTGTCTCTATCTCTTTCTCTCTGTTTCTTTGTTTTTCTGTATCTCTCCCTCTTTCTGTATCTCTCTTTGTCTATCTGTCTCTATCTCTATCTCTCTCTCTGTTTTCTTTCTGTATCTGTCTCTCTCTCTCTCTCTCTCTCTCTCTCTGTTATCTTTCTGTATCTCTCTCTCTCTGTTTTCTCTCTCTCTCTCTCTCTCTCTCTATCTCTCTCTCTCTGTTATCTTTCTGTATCTCTCTCTCTCTCTGTTTTCTCTCTCTCTCTCTCTCTCTCTCTCTCTCTCTATCTCTCTCTCTCTCTCTCTCTCTGTCATGAAAGGTTATGTTTACTGCAGCACTTATTGTAAATGTTGGCAGGTGACAGCAGACTCACTGTGTGAGTGTTTATGTGGACCTGGAGAGTCTCCATAGCAGCGGATCACCCATGACAACAAGAAGGGTGAACAGTTTCCTGACAATCTCCAGCCTGCAGTGATTTTTAGGGGTCAAAGGTCATCAAGAAGTTGGACAGTCAGTCATTCTGGAGGGAGAGAGAGACAGAGAGAGACAGATGGTGCTTTTACACTGTGTGTGTGTGTGTGTGTGTGTGCGCGTGTTTGTTCTCTTAAACACGTCTGCTCTGCTTGTTTTCACTCCTTTTTCAATGTTTGTGCCCCTTTTATCTCCTCTTTACCTCTCACTCTTCTCCTCTTTACCTCTCACTCTTCTCCTCTTTACCTCTCACTCTTCTCTTTTCCTCTCTCTTCTTCTCTTTTCCTCTCACTCTTCTCCTCTTTTCTTCTCAGTCTTCTTCTCGTTTCCTCTCACTCTTCTCCTCTTTTCCTCTCTTCTTCTCTTTTTCTCTCACTCTTCTCCTTTTTTTCTCATTCTTCTTCTCTTTTCTTCTCTCTTCTCCTCTTTTCCTCTCAGTCTTCTTCTCTTTTCCTCTTCTTCTTTTCCTCTCATTCTTCTCCTCTTTTCTTATTACTCTTCTTCTCTTTTCCTCTCACTCTTCTCCTCTTTACCTCTCACTCTTCTCCTCTTTACCTCTCACTCTTCTCTTTTCCTCTCTCTTCTTCTCTTTTCCTCTCACTCTTCTCTTTTCCTCTGTCTTCTTCTCTTTACCTCTCACTCTTCTCCTCTTTACCTCTCGCTCTTCTCCTCTTTACCTCTCACTCTTCTCCTCTTTACCTCTCACTCTTCTTCTCTTTTCCTCTCACTCTTCTCCTCTTTTCCTCTCTTCTTCTTTTACTCTTTTTTTCCTCTCACTCTTCTCTTTTCCTCTTCTTCTCTTCTTTTCCTCTCTCTTCTTCTCTTATTCTCTCACTCTTCTCCTCTTTTCTTCTCAGTCTTCTTCTCGTTTCCTCTCTTCTTCTCTTTTTCTCTCACTCTTCTCCTTTTTTTCTCACTCTTCTTCTCTTTTCTTCTCTCTTCTCCTCTTTTCCTCTCAGACTTCTTCTCTTTTCCTCTTCTTCTCTTTTCCTCTCACTCTTCTTCTTTCCTCTCATTCTTCTCCTCTTTTCTTATTACTCTTCTTCTCTTTTCCTCTCACTCTTCTTCTCTTTTTCTCTCACTCTTCTCCTCTTTTTTTCTCACTCTTCTTCTCTTTTCTTCTCACTCTTCTCCTCTTTTCATCTCAGTCTTCTTCTCTTTTCCTCTTCTTTTTTTCCTCTCATTCTTCTCCTCTTTTCTTATTACTCTTCTTCTCTTTTCCTCTCATTCTTCTCCTCTTTTCTTATTACTCTTCTTCTCTTTTCCTCTCAGTCTTCTTCTCTTTTCCTCTTCTTCTCTTTTCCTCTCACTCTTCTTCTTTCCTCTCACTCTTTTCCTTTTTTTCTTCTTCCTCATTTGTTTTCCTTTCATTCTTCTTCTCTTTTTCCTGCCTTCTTCTCATCTCCTTCTTTCTTTCTTTCATTTCATCTTATTCTTCTTTTTTCCGTTGTTCTCCTCATTTCCATTGTTCTTCTCTTTCTCTGTGTGTTTCTCCTCCTGTCTGTCTCTCTGTAATGTTCTTGGTCCTGTACACTCAGAAGTCATGGCAGTTGCTACGGTAACTTAATGGATGTTACCGTGGCTTTGGCCGTCAGGGTGATCTGATGGTGTTGCCATAGAGACGGGGTTTGAGTAAAAAGGAGTGATGTTTGTACTCGTTTTGTGACTTTTTTTTCTCCACATGAACCTGCTCACCTCACAGCATTGATCCTCACAGTGTTGATCCTCATTGTTGATCTTCACAGCATCTAAGTGTAACACTGGAGGCAGATTTTGCAGTAATGTATAAATACCCTCAATATACCAGAGCAGCTAATGACCAGCAATAAAACTACAGTCCAGTACAGTCAGGCACACAAACTCCTCCCCTTTCAGTTAAATTTACTGTTTTGAGATCAGTGTAGATCACTTACGAGATTCATGCAGATCCCAGGAGAATTTGGGGGAGGTTCAAATGCTAAAACCTGCTGGTCTTAGTGGAGAATGAAAGGAGGAAAAGTCTGCTTATTCTTCTAACTCTAGCATGCCTACGAGGTTGGGAGGTTAGGGGACTGGCCTTGTGTCACCGTTTCAGTCCCCTGAACTGACAGACATGACTGAAGTACCCTTGAGCAAAGCACCTAACCTTCAACTACTCCACAGGTGCTGTGGATGATGGGGCTGCCCACTGCTCTGGGGCAATTTGCTTACTGCCCCATAGTGTGTGTGTTCACTAGTATATGTGTGTTTCACTGCACAAATTAGTTAAATGAAGAAGTCAAATTCCATGTGTGTAAACTCATTTAACTCAACTGCCGAGACATCATCGCTAGTCAGCCAACGTACTCTGATACATCAGCTAACAGACACCTGAGCCAGTGGACATTACTTAGTAGTGATGGGGAGCACTATATACCCATCCAGAGAGAGCATGGCCAATTTTGCTCTCTCAGGCCCTGGCTGCTGACTGTGATTTGAACTCGCAATCCTCTGATCATAGTGTCAGCACCTTAGGAATGAGATTTGATGTCCGGCTCTCCTGAATGTGCTGAGAATTTTAGTTTCACTTTCACTTTCTGTCTCCCTCAGGTGGCGGATGCCATGCGGCGGATGCAGGAGAGAAACAACATCGGCAAAGTGATCCTCCTCCCTGAACCGCAGAAGGAGGAGCCCAAAGCAGACGAGAACACAAAGGAGAACACTACCGAAGATAAGAAAGAGGGAGAACAGAAAAATGACATCCAGAAGGAAGAGCCCCAAGAGGAGGCGAAGACGGAAGAGCCGAAGACAGGAGACAGTTAAGCCAACTGTCCAATACTGTGATGTTTTCTCAGAGCGGAAGTCTCTTCTTCAGATAGGAAGGGCTTATATCTGAAAAGCAGGGTTTGACTTTTGTTTGTGTTGGGTTGGGGTTGCAGTCTTATACACGTGTTTCTTTTGGAAATTAATCACAAAGACCATAGGGCAGATCCGTAAGAGAAATAGTTGAAAAAGTTTTGATTTCCACCAAGTGCCCTGTCACAGATTTACACTAGGAACTCACTGTAAATGCACTAGACTAATGAATGGGAAAAGCACAAGGGAAACTAATTCTCAGACGTCTAATCTCAAATCCTTGAAGATGGTGAATACAGAACTAAAATGCCATCTTTCACTGAACAACCTCAGCAGCCCTCACGCTAGGTTTTTACTACTACTTTTAGTGTCCTTAATGTATAAAATACAGAATCTGTGCAGAATGGTAGATGCTTCTTAAGTGAATAGACTAGCTTTGAGGCAAATTCTAAACATGCTAAGACCTGAATTACTAGTGCATGTCCAAAAATTTGAATATGGTGAAAAAGTTTGTGTCCATAATTTAATCCAAATTATATTCGTTACACATAAAGTGACATATATGTCAAGCCCCTTTTTCCTGAACCGCTGGTGATACATCGCCATCGGGATGCTAGCACGCTCAGAGAAAAGCGCATATCCCCGGTCCTGATGGATCGCCCAGCAGACGCCCGAGTCAGTCGACACTGTTTATAGTGCTAGGGAGAGTGCGCCACCTGACGAGAGCACATGGCCAATTCTGCTCTCTTGAAGCTTCGGGTGTCGATGACAAGCATGATCGTGATTTGAAAGCCTTTTTTAATGTTGATCAGTTTGGCTTATAGCTCATGAGTTGGCCAATCAAGCACGGTAATATGATGGTCAGTAGTAGTTTTGACACTGTGGGCAGGTCCTAAAAGGAAATCAGCATCTCTGTAAAGCTCTGACACTGTCTCTGGTTCAGGATTGTTGATATTAGCAATCTGTCAGTTGTAGCTCTGAAAGATAGTGTTTATACTGTTTGAATAATAATTTACACAAACTCATAATGAAATTTTCTAATAATTTTGAGCTTTAAGCCAAACTGGTCAACGTTAAAAAAATATAAAATTTGTCACTTTATGTGTACTGAATATAACATTTCTGAATGAAATTATGAACAAAAATCAACTTTTTCTCTTTTTTTTATTTGAGTAGCAGAGTTAGCTTTTCTCAGACCCTACAGGGTGTGAGATTTAGTTTGAATTCACATGAAACTTGGTTGTTTCCTGGAGCGTTTGTTCTTTTTATGCATGTGCCAGTGGTCCACAAGTGCATACATCAATCTATTTTAGGGAAGAAGTTCAAATTCCAGATGAAACTTCGAAAGTTGTTAGCATGATTTCAGTGACCAAGCTCCTTCGTGTTCTCCTCAGCACCAAGAACACTAACCCAGGATGCTGGAAGCCTTAAATTCTGAAACCTCCAGCACAAATCTAATAACATTAGTCCGGATATCTGAACCACAAATACTTGTGTCCCATGCCATAACCAGCTAAAACATCCCGAACATACTCTGTGCTGGAGAAGTGTAGACATACAGCTTTGGCATTTTAAATGAGCTTACTTAGTTATAACAATCAGCCACAACATTAAAACCACCTTCTTGTATCTAAGCAAGGCAAATGTATTTATATAGCACCTTTCATACACCACAGTTACTCCAAGTGCTTTACAGATTAAGACCTACAGGGATAAATCAATAGATAAAAAGAAGAAAACGAGGTAAATTAGCAGCTAATACACTTAGCTTGTTGGTCCACCTTATAGCTCATTGTACCAGCTCAACACGCACTTACACACCACCACCACGTCAGCATCACTGCAGTGCTGAGAATGGTCCATCACCCAAATAATACCTGCTTTGTGGTGGTCCTGACCATCGAAGTATACCGAGTCTACCTGTATGGAGCTAAAATGGACAGTGTGTGTAGATACCAGGAGGTGGTTATAAGAGAAGTGGCTGGTCAGTGTAGAATCGCTTTACTCAATAATTCCTGGAGTTCCACAGCCCTCCACATCTGCTCCCAAAACACAGGATCAGCCAAGCTCTTGGATGAGCTTAGAGCATGGAGAACAAGGTGCCATAGAACATGGCAGTGGTGCTCCAGGACCACGACCACTGTGGTTGTTGATTGAAGCCAACTAAAATGCCTTTAGACCAATTATTCATCATAATTTTGGGGTAGAAGTGAGAAACTTGCAATGCAGTGATGTGTAGATACCATTAGAAGAACAGAGGAGGAGCGCTGAGACCACTGAAACAAACCAAATCATTTGCAACGTTCATCTCGCACCAGATTTTGAGCAGAAGTGTGAAAGCAGACGCTCTAGAGAGGAACACCAGGGTACCAGTGCAAGAACCTTAAATTTTCTCACTCTTCCTATGCACCTGTTGCACACTTTCTCAGGTGATTGCAGGACACTCTTGATAGAATAGGATGAGCTCTTTTCCAGCCCTGCGACTTTACACATGGCACAACGTTTTACTAGGATCTCTGTCCACCTGCCCAAACCCACATCTAAATTTTTTAGTTTGCAAAAATAGAAGATGGTAGTATTTCTAAAGTGTTTACCTCTGGTTGAGTCAGTTAAGTGCCAATTGTGCATCTAGTTGCACAAACCCCAGGCCTTTTGCACCCCTGCCTTACCTTTGGCCCAGTATTGCACGTTCTTTGGTTAAGACAACCTGTGGAAAAAATGGCCCAAATATTATGTGAAGAGGCCAAATCACTGTTTAAAAAAAGAAAAAAAAACTGTAGTAGAAGGTTAGAATTTAGCCTGGTGAGTCCTTTACATTGGGGACAGCAGGAGTGGTATGAATGAGTGTGTATTGAGTGTTTGTCCCTGTGGGCTGTATCTGTTGTATACACATCTCAGAGGGTTAAGAATGGTTCCATTAATAATGCTAAAGTTGCTAACAATGAATGAGAGTCAGTCTCCAATTAGCTTTACTTAGACGCTTACTAAACATCAATAAATGCTGTCTAGTCCTGATAGTGTTTGTCTAATGTTCGAGTCTTCAGGCTTCTTATTGGCTCGTTCATGATTCCTCTGATTGTATCCATCCATCTTGTTGCTGGTCCTCTTCCTCTTTGTTCCAGCATCACTGTCTTCTCAAGTGAACTGGTTCTTCAATTTGGTTATCTGGGCTCCTAATGAAAGCTGAGCTTTGTTTTGGTTGAGGATCCAGGCAAGCCTCATGAAAAATTAGGGGCTTGCATTGAAAGCTCTCCTGATCAAACGTTAGTCACCTTTTGTTTTTAAGGTGATAGTAACTTCAGGATGAGGATGATCAGGCTATATGTACCTGCAGGGTGTGTGACGGGATTCATAGATTGAGAAGAGGTGGTACCGTGCAGTGAATGTCTTTCAACGTGTAGAAAACGGGTCACAAAGCAGATGTTAATGATAAAGGTCATAGGTGTGTTGAAGTGTACGATCACACAGGTCCACCAGAAATGACAAAAATCCAAATTTACATGAAATTCTCATCAGAATTGTGGCCGACAGCACACAAGGCTGAAGGTCTCTTGCTGCCACTCTGCTCATTATGTTGATTATATGAAGTTCAATGTAGAGAGTTCTTTCAGAAATTGGTTGTGAAGGACCTACCAGCAGTCCCTGTCTGTCAGTTTCAACTTTCCGCAACAGTTCTGAGGAGAATGTCCTGTAGACTGGCATTGTTACCACTGCTGTTAGACCTGTATGACTGTACACTTCCATACACCTGCAAATTCAGACCTTTAACACCCAAATACAATAATTTATTTTAGCCAATCATTAGCATCTGCTTTGTGACCCATTTTCCTCACATTGAGCAAGACATTCACTGCACTTTACCACCTCTTCTCAATCTATGAATCCCATCACACACCCTGCAGGTACGTATAGCCTGATCATCCTCAAGCAACGCCATCTACAGGAGCCTGAAGTTCCTACCACCTTGAACTCATTTTTGGTCCAGAGAGCTTATTTTAGCAGCGTTAGCATGTATGGATGGATCTATTCCTTTTTTAAAGCTCCATTGTGAAATGTTGTTTGAAGTATTTCTGGAAAATCGTGTGTTGGTGGTATGCTGAAGTGTTTTCTTTACGTTTCTTCTGTGGTTTGATTATCGTGCTATGCCTGATTACAGCGTGCCAAACTGTCCGCCAACTACTATGCCTTGATGCAAACTTGCGTATTATGGAAAGTGGTCATATGAGGTTGCCTTCACTTTTTCAGTGGGCTTGAGGGGCTCTCAAAACCAAGCATCTCCAGACCATGAACTGTAAAACCTTTTCGGCACAACGTGTAAATAGCTTCTACAAGCAGCTGCTGCACTATTTTTTTAACCATTAAAGTAGCTCTAGCGTTCACTTAGAGAAAATGGCAGACTTCTGGTTCCTTTCATTTTCAGTACGATCTTCCAACCCTAACATTTAAAGGTCTGGGGCCAGATTCACAAACGTGTCTTAAGAAAGAAAAGCTTCTTAAATGAAGAAGGACACACAGTTGTCTTAGGACCCTCACTTTTTAAAAGCTTTAAAACTTCTGGATGGGGCCCCGAGTGGCTCAGCCGCTGACACTATGACCAGAGGATTGCGAGTTTGAATTCTGGTCATGCTATTTGCCATTGGTTGTGCTCTCTCTGAGTGGGTAGATGGCACTCTCACTTTCTCCATCACTCACACATTGCAATTTCTGCTGGCTTTGGCATCACATGATTGGTCCATTCGAAATTGGAGACCCTGCACTTTCCTCCGAGCGCAGTGGTCCCCCTAGGGACGGTGTATCAAGCGGTAGTTCGAAAAAAGGCGGTGGCTGTATCGCACGCAACGGAGGAGGCGTGTGCATGTCTTCACCCTCCTAGAGTCAGGGACAGTGCAAAGTGATGAGGAGAGCCACTAATGGGTTGGGTTCATTGGCGACTACCACATTGGGAAAAAAAGAAAATTGGCAAAAAAACAAAAAAAGGTTTAGATTTGATGTTTTTCCTCAAATTTGCTGTTGGATGAAACAAAAATAAAATAAATAATGATCACTTCCAATTCAAAATGTCTAAAATCTTGCTTTGTGTGGTTAGATATAACATACAGAAGTTTTTCTTTGGAGAATATTCAAGAATTTGAGTTTCTGAGAACTGCACATTCTTAAGATCTTCTTAGTATTTGTCTTAAGATCCTTTGCTTCAGTTTTTAGGTTTGTCTGAAGAAAGTGTTTGTGAATCTGGCCCCAGCTTCTTTGTGTTTCTCATCAGTTAACCACACGTCCAAGGACTTGGAACGTTTGTAGGCCCACGGACTCTAGAACTTGAGAGTTTAGCTTTCTCAAAGCTTTTCATTGTATTGGCATATTTGTCTTTTGAGCTTGTGTTTGTGTCCAATTACCTTATTTTTTAGCCAAAGCCAGGAAATCTTTATCACACACGTATACACACACATACACACAATAAGGTGTTCCAGCCAGGAAACTTGAATCCCACACAGCAGAAACACATCACAGCAACAAATAAATGAGCCTTATGTTAACTCAAGGTCACCCTTCTGCTATTAAGTCACACTTTCCTGTTTTCCACCCACTAATCACTGGTAGAGTTGGAAGTAAAAGGCAGATTTGGCTCAGGCCTTAGTCTTTAGTCCTGCATTGTAGACCAAAAAAGGATATAACGTAATCGTGTAATGTCAGATAAATGAACTGCTCTCAGCGGAGTAGATATTCTACATTTTGTCTTTCAGTTTGGTAGTAATGATACTGGTGTAATGGAATTTATTCATATAGAAATGATCTACACGTTTGAATCGGCTTATTATTATTGTCAGTGCACTAACAGAGTAGCTTCCTCTAAACGGTTAAAATAAAGCTGCAAGTTTTAGGAGGAAGCAGATGTTTTATGCAGCTGTGGCAGAAACTTAATGCCGTGGCACCGTTGAGAGGAAACTAAGGTCCGTATCCCAGCCGAAGTTAACCTCACACATTCCTGTTTTCTGCCTCAGTCTTTCTCCAACATCACCTTCTCTGCCTTTATTTCCCTCACTTTAAAAGTCTAAATAAGACACGTTTTTGACCGAAGATGGGCCGCACCCAATTCGTACATCTTTTTTTTAATATCATTTTCACCCTTTTTCAAATGTGAATATCTTTGATTTGTTGTTAGGAGTCCTTCTCTGCCTCCTCTGCAGCTCTGGGTTTGGTCAAGAGAAGACCTGGCCCAGACTGTAGAGAATTGTGGGAGCTTCTGTAAGAATGTGTTCTGCTTTCTGTCTCTCCAAAGGGCACCCACATTCAGTCCCAGCTTCAGAGCTGCTGTTTGTAATGCTACTATTAGGATCTGAAACATTCATTGTTTTGATATCAAAATCGCAATTTACAAAAGTGCAAATAACAAGAGCGGCAATTTTTTTATTGTTAAAAATGTCTTAAATTTTAAGTGCGGAAATTTAATCTAAGACAAAGCTTGTGTGCTTCCTAAGCTGGACCAATCCAGGACAACTAAACCTCCATGTAGTGTGACATCACAGCCACAACGTATTGGCAATCTGACACACTACATTCAGAGGTCATGTCTCAAACCAGAAAAAATGGGATATTCTGGTCTTCTTGGTAAAAAAATAAAAGAACGAAAATAATCACAATTTATAATCGCAGTCGCAATCAGTCACAATTCAATTTTTTGCCCAAATTTTTCAGTCCTTTTAGCATTTCTTCCCAGGCTGAAGATTTGAAAACGATAATTTAGCAAATTTACACAATTTTGCCATCACTGATATGTGAAGCTGATCCATCCAGTTATTTTTGGTCTGCTTCTTTAACCCTTTAACATCCTCACCAAGAAAAAAGAAATTGATTTTTTTAAGACCCCACAGTTGTTTTTTTTTAAATGTACACTTTAAACATACAATGAGATGCACTTCATGTTAAATCAGAACATAAACTACAAATACAAAAACATGCTAATAATTTTGTTAACACCACACTCATCTGCGTGGTGTAAAACAGCATCTGATCCAGTTTATTCCTTGTAGTTTGGCTATGAAGCATCTCTGGTTTGCATTGACAAGAAAATGTTGCATAGTGGATGTTTTTTAGCCTAACATACCACTACCGATTGGTAGAGATGGCACAATCACATTGTTAAGTTCAACACCTTCAATAAGACATAGTGACTCAAATGTGCTCTGCCAAATGGATGACCAGAATGTTAAAGGGTTAACGATCTCTGCAAAGTGAGTAATAACTATGCTAACTGTGGGCTAATTATACATTTAAATGACTAGCATGTCATCTTTAACAAAGTTAAGACAAACGTTTTCACAGCTATTTCTTTATAATTCTTTTTTTCTTGTTTGGTGAAATAATCAATTTTCCCCTTAACGCAAACACAGTCGATCATCCAAGACAGGTTTGTTGTCTGAGGTTTGCTTCTTCAGTTTTATGCTACAAGGCTAATGTAGCTAATGGTAATAGCTTATAGTGCAACAATGAACACTGTGTGAACTGTAGGCTTAAATAATCACACATTTGCCTCAAACTATGTTGTCAAGTAATCTGTAATAGTCTTGATTTTGTGGTTTCTGGCACAATATGACCTATTCTTATCTACAAAACATGCTAATTTATGTTGCACCAGGAGTGTACCTTATGTCCATAGGGTTTCGTCTTCCCCAATTTAAGACACATTAACCCTCCTATTGTACAGTGGTAACCCTAATTACGAGTTTAATCCGTGCAGGAGTCGAGCTCGTTAGCTGGTTTGCTCGTTAGCTGGATACATTTCCCCCATAAGAATACATGTAAAACTGATTAATCTGTGTCAGCCGGCCAATATACAGTATACTTTAATATGCTAAATAATGTGTTTATATGGGGTTTTTTTTAAATAAGCGAGACGACGACGGTGCTCGTGTAGGCTGGCCGCTAAGGACAGGAGGACGGGCGTACGTGTATGGCATGGTTACACTTATCATATGAAAAGTAAAAGTAAAATGTATCTAACTTTCTTGTTCACTACCTTTTGCTACCTTAACGTCGCTTTCAACAGGCACTTTTACTGGACAGCAGTCAAAGGTATTGACTGACCTCTTCTTCTACGGTAGCATCTAGGGGATGCTACGACCACAGCGCCCCTAGCGGTTTGGCATAGTTGAAAAACTTACGCTACTCGTTATTTGGAATTCTACTCGTTACCTGGAACAAAAATATTCTGAGATCTCGACTCGTTACCTGGAATACTCGTTAGTAGGGATGCTCGTAAGTAGGGTTACCACTGTATTTGGGTCTAGTTTAACCAAATCATAATATACTTTTTTTGGGTTCCCATTATGTGCTATATAGAGCAGAGGAATAAGACCAGTGTAGAACTTGGGAAAAACAGAACCCTGGGACTGCACAAATGTAGAACTGCGGAACACAGGATCCTGGAACTCCACATATGTAGACTCTGGGAACATAAGAATGACCCCGCTGTGCATCTAAAGACCCTCCTAAATCAGAATTTTCTCTGTAATCTGACTACATTTAAAGTTAATTTGGTGTAAACTGAATTTCTTGCTGAACTTCTTGCTCAGGATGTAGAGTGGTGTTCAAACATTCAGACTGAACATATTTTCCACTTTAACTGAAGTTCTGACCTTAGACTGAACTTGCGTTTTTTAAGAATGAAAACATGCGGGACTGAGTGTGGGTGGCCATTTCTTTGGGCCTTGGTACTTCCTGTATTGCTTGACGTTTCGAAGTCAGTGTTTGCAGAAATTGTTCAACTTTTGCCACTTTGTATTCCACGCCTCTGAATAAATAACTGCTTTCGTGCTTGAGACTTGTTTATATGATGCTGTTGAAAACTTGGAAATGTGATGCTTTAACAGTGTGTGATGTTGCCGTTTTGCCTTAAAAGGTATTGTACATGTTATCTGGACTGAATAAAATGCATACCAAAAACACTGCTGCCAATCTTTCTCTAGTTATGTAAATACAGGACAAGCACTAAGCCTCTTAAAACACGCCACTGTTGAACATTTTTGACATTCTTCTTCATTTCAGATGATGCTTGTAACGGGGCAGGTTTCCTTTATCATCTCTTCTTTCACAGCATATTGAATGGGCTCTACTTTGAAAGACTGCCAGCCTGTGAAATCACAATGTGTTGAGGCAAAACTAGTGTTAGTGTGCCCCCTGCTGGATAATTCAATAGAAACCGGTGGAAGATCATGTTGAATTGCACTTTTAAATACTGAACAGGATCGTAAATACAGCAGGCTTGGGGTAGAATTTCAACTTTTTTTGTTTTTATTGATCTAAAGACATTTACAGCAATAATGTACTTTAACTTTTACATTCAAACTATTTAATCTTTTGCAAAAGCAGCAATTGGTCAGTGCAAATAATATAACAACGTATTTGGCCCCCTTTAATGTACAAACGGTACATCTACAACCATCACTGAACATCAAAATCATGGATAATCACTTAAAAGCTAATTCTCATTTACATTTATATATACACAGCCTGGCAATATTGCATTCACACTGTTTGTGAAATAAGCATGGAGTGGTCGGTTCAGAATGTATATCTTTGGTCTTGGGATGCCTTTACTTGCTGATGAGGCTCTGACTTGCTCTATGTTTTATTCATTTATGGTTGATTGGTTCATTCTCCTAGCCCTGCTGTCCTCAGTGCCATGACCAAGCGTTTGATGTAGGTGGAGTCTGGGTATGCATTCCTACAGTTAAACAAGAAAGGTGAACCAACTGGGTTAACAAAAAAAGACCATCACTGAACATGTGCATAGACTGTACTGGTTGTAACATAGTTAGGCTTATCAGTTAGTTAATTATATAATTATGCAATAATAATACTAATTAATTAAATCGATTTGAGTTGACCAAACATGGCAACCAATGCCGTGTCTAATTTGGGCAACAGAATTGCCTGTTAATGTCTACGTCTGCTGCTGAGTTTCACATTAGAGAAGCCCATGCTAGTCTTGCCCTCCCAGCTCGTTGGCATTGCCTTAAAGGAGAAGACTTAGTCATGTGCCATTGGCTAAAAATTCAAATCCTTCTCACCCGTCTTAATGCCACACACTGCTAATCGTAATTTTAAACCCGAGTCATCTGCTGACATTGTAATTAGCTTGGAGTTCAGGAGGAGTGCAAAACACTCACTCAAGCTATTCATTACTTTTTATAGTGTTCTAGACGGTTGTATTCTGGAATGAGGAAGTAGGCGCCACGTATCCTGCCCAGAATTCAATTCATCATGCTGAGAACGGACTACTCTGGAATGGCTGAATACACTGCTTACCATCCACTCATAGTCCTGGTTTTCTAATTTATACTGGTTTGCTAATTCAATACACCAATTGCAGTAAGTTGACTTAAGCACATCAAATATCAATGTCTGAACCTTAAAAACAACTTGGTCCACTTCTATAATGGCTGGTTTAACTATAACTACAAGTAATAATCAACAAATCTCAAGTAGGCGGCTGGTATTCTGCAGTGGGTAACGTTCCCTCATGGCAGACTGGGGTTCAGGCCCCAGCCTGTGCAAGTACACCAAGCTCTAACTATACGTCCCTGGGCAAGACTCCTAACACTACATCACCTACGAACATCACATAACTGAACCTGTAAGTTGCTTTGGATCAGAAAGTTTGCCAAAGGCTGTAAATGTAATAATTCACTGGATTATGTGACTTGTGTGCTGTGCTCACAATTTCCCTGGTACACAGTAAATCTGCTAGTGTTAAATCAACACTATTAGAGTGTTACATTTTGACACTCTCAGTGTTAATTTAACTCTAATAGTGTTGATTTAACACTGACAGATTTACTGTGTATGAGTTTGTTGGTACAGTTGGATGTCGTTGTCTGAGGATGCTTTATTGGTCTTCTGGTTTTCCTCCTTTCAGTCAGTCGGTCTCTGTCAGATCTGCTGGAGTCACTACACTAATGAAAATATTCACATACGATCTCTTTTTCTGGTAACACTTTATAGTAACTTTCATTAATAGCTCATTAACTAATGATTAATAAATGTGAACAAATCATTAGTTCATGAGAATTTCATTAAATGATTTATTAATGATTTGTTAACATTTGCAAAAATGAATACAATCATTAGTAACTACATGAACTGTCATTTATAAACATTTGTTCATGTTCAAATTCTCATGAACTAACGATTTGTTCAGTTATTAATCATTAGTTAATGGCGTATTAATGAAAGTTATTATAAAGTGTTACCCTTTTTCTGATGAAATGGTGGCCAATGATGTTACACTGTTTGCTGGATTCTCCTGCTGTACACAGCAGACCAGCTGCCCACCTGCTTCCACAGCTGCCAACCTCGGATCCTCACCATTACCACCACCGTCAATAAAACTGAATTCTAAAGGCCTCTTGTTGTGATGCTACCAGTCTGATGAACTGTACTGTGGTCCTAGATTGATGCCATTATTATTATTATTATTATTATTATTATTATTATTATTATTATCATTATTATTATTATTATTGCTATTATTATTATTTTGCATTATAGCATAATGTTAGACTAAACTGATGACACTATATATTCCTATCAGAGGAGGCTGGCTCTCCTTTGCGAGTCTTCGTTCCTCCCAAGATTTCTTCCTCCAGCCTTGAAGGAGTTTTTCCTTGCCACTGTCACCTTTGGCTGTTTTTTTTCCATTTTCTTTATTCTAATACTCTGTTTCTGATATTAATTATGTAAAGGTGCTTTGTGACGTCAGTTGTAAAAGGCGCTATATAAATACGTTTTAATTTGATGATGTGACTTGGAAAATTAAGTCTAATACTCACTTTGAAGCGCCACCTTCTATCCTGGTTTTGTGAGGAATACTGCCCCAAACTAAAAATCCTACATCCTCCTTCCCAGTGGATGCTACTTTCACTGAGAAAGTAATGCCTTTATGAAATGCTTTCTCCAGAAGAGGCAGCAGTCTTCTAGTTTCTACATTATGTGGTAAGAAGGCTTCAAACGTGTTCCCTTTAAAAGGTGCCCCTGGACAGGGATGGCCCTCCTGTGGAGACATTAATACACAAAATGTTTAGGTCTTCCAATGAACAAGTAAAATCAAAAACGATCATAACATCTCAGTATTCTGTCCTAGACAACAATGAGGTCAGACAAAAATGAGTCTCTGACTGCTAAGATATTTCTAATAAGGAAGATCTCAGTAACTTGGTTTCCTATTGAGTTTTAGTAAACATCTCAATGAAGTCTTACACTGTGTTCAGATTTGCCAAAAGTAACAACACTCATGTTTACTAAAGACAGTAATCTCAATATGAACTCAACCATTTTTCACCCAAGACTAATATTCTATGAATTATTTATTTATATCAAAACATTTTATTATGTACGTTGACATTTCAAGACTTCTTTGTTTTATTGTTGATCAGTATGGCTCATGAGTTGACTGGCCAATCAAGCACAATATCACAGTCGGTAGTAGTTTTGCACTGTGGGCAGGTGTTAAGTCCTGCTGGGAAAGGAAATCCACATCCCAGTAAAATTGTCAGCAGATGGAAGCATGAATTGCTCAAAAATCTCTAGGTAGGTGTTGCCTTTGGACTAAAACACAGTGGATCAACACCAGCAGATGACATCACACCCTAAACCATCACAGAAACTTCACACTGGACTTCAGATACCTCTCCATTCTTCCTCCAGACTCTAGAAGCTTAATTTCCAAATGAAATGCAAAACTGACTTTCAACTGAAAAGAGGACTTTGAACCATTGAGTAACAGTCCAGTTCTGGTTCTCCTTAGTCCAGGTAAGACTCTTCTGATCTTGTCTCTGGTTCAGGAGTGTTGATATTAGGAATGTGACAGCTGTAGCTCTGAGAGATTTCTGATTTACATGAGCTGTAAGCCAAACTGATCAACATTAAAAGCTAAAAAGGAACATAAAATGACGTTTTACCTTTTAGAGTTCAATTATGAACAAAAACAAATGTTTTAACAATATTCTAATCTTTTATAGATTGTATATTATTATATATTACATGATTGTCTGTGTACAGAACTTTGGTCAACTTTGGTTGTTGTAAGGTGCTATATAAATAAATGTTGATCGATTGATTGATTGATTGATATTATACCCATTGTAGTGTCTTCACCACCTGGCAATCTGAATTAGAGTCTTTTTGAACTTGTAGTAAAATTGAAAGAATATTAGGTTAATAAAAGATATAAGAGATATTATGGTCTTACCCCTTGAATGCCATCAGGAATATCATAGACAATTCTTAGTGTTGTGTCTCTGATAAATCCAGGAATTGTGATGGTTAATTCACTAACAGACATGGTACCTTTGATACCCCAGGTTCCCCGGTTATCTTCTGAGGAGCAGAGTTTGCAGTTGTCGTGAGCTTCTTTCTCACACTCAGAACAGAGGTTCATGCCACATGCTGTTTGTTTAACAGATCTGCCCTGACCACCACACATGCATGATAAAGGGAGGCTCTGATGCCCACTCATATGGGATGGCAAATCAGAGCTACATGGGTGCACTTGTTCGGTAAAGGTTCTACTGATTGGAGAGGTACTTTCCATGTCAGCACTCTTTTGCAAATTAGGTGAGGTTCCGTGGTGCCCATCGCCCTTGCTATGCGTTTGGTCTTCTCTACCGGAGTTTATGAAGTTGTCCATTTTTTCGCTTCCTTTATTCACAGCCCCATCTGCTCCTGGATGAACCTTCGGAGTGTGACCCTTCTTGTCTAAGAGTTGTGTCCTTTCGTCTGTTTCCATGTTGCTCCAAATCTCACCATGAATGCCATGCTTTTGTTTGTCTCCTTTGAGTGCCTCCCGTGATGTGTCACTGCTTTGATCTTCCAGTAGACGAGGATCAATGTCTAAGACATAAGTATTACTTTGGTCTGACGTTTTAGGTGAGTCTTTCTTGCTGATCTGTTGTGCCTTTTCACTTGCCGTTGCTGGCTGATCAGCAAGTGAATATGACTCATTTGTAATAAGATCTGTGCTTACTTCAAGAGTGCTTGGCTCAGGAGGCTTCCCATTCTCCATCTTTGCCTTTGCACCATCATCCACTGTCTGAAAGAAATCCATCATAGTTTCCTCCACCTCTTCACACACTGATTTTGCTCCCAGGATTACAACAGCGTCGGACATGACCTCAATCTTAACCTTCTTGAGGCTCGCTGCTGTACAGAACTTTAACAACATTTTGTCCTTACAATCTGTCACTCCAAGCATAGACAGTGGTAATGTTCTTGTGTCAAAGTCCATTTTGACTGTGTCAAAAAGATTCTGCACACCACGGTGGCATTCCTTCACTTTTTGTGCATCTGCACCCCTTATACACAAAGTGAACTTTTTGAAATCTTCATCAAACCTTTCTTTAACTTGCAGGTCAGATGTCAAATTGTCTATTTCAGAGATATACACTGATTTAAGGTAGTGCCACAATTTTTGGGAGACAATGACATACATGGTGATGACTTTAGTCCGGGTTCTTTCATTCTGCCCAACAAGCAGACTTACGTCTGTTTGTTTATCTTGGCCTGTTTTACCCCTGCCAGAGAAGCTATTGGATCTTCTCCGAGCTGATCCTAAAGGCATGGTAGGGATCCTGCCGACATCGCCACACAGATCCATGTGACTTAAGGAGGAACTCTGAGCTTCCGTTGAAAAAGCTGGCATCACTGTAGATTTCTTCTCCGTAGAATTGGCAGGAAACTGTCCAGGTTTCTTCGGCTCAACTCTCAGTACCTGAATGTCCATTTTACTCAAACCACAGCATTTTGCGCCCATACTACCAGGCAGGAAGCTTGCTTTCAGATTACTATTCATAGACGGCTTAATAAAGGGAAGAGACTGTAGTTGTTTATTAGCAGGAAGCTTTTGTTCATTTACAGACACGTCTTCCTCCGTTTTGGGAGCTGACTTATGGTCTCCAGCTTTCTTTACATCATATAAACTATAAGCAGACTCTGTAAGACCACTTGACATTTCTTTGCTAAAATTCGCTGCCATTTTTAGCTCCCTCCCTGAATCGGTTCTTTTGACCTTATGCACCCTCTGTTGCTTAAGTTGCTTCTCTAAGCCATTTATAGCAGGATCTTCATGACATGTATGTTTCGTTTCCTCTAAATGTAAGTCTGTGTTATCCAATGGTTTGTTGCCCAGATCCAAGGTGGAAAAACCAGAAGACTTAGAAGGCAGAAACAAAGGATCCGTGTCCCTGTTATACCAACCAACTGCAGACATTTTTTTCTCATCAGCCTGGAGATGCCTCTCTTGTAAAGTGTCACTGTTTCGTCTGGTAGAAGACATATCTAATGGTGTATGATCATCACAAGGTTTCAGTTCCACCTGCTTTGGCTTGGAGTTATGAATCTCTTCTTCATTTGCATTTTGGTGATCCCTTCTTGGCTTTAAGAGGACATCTAGACCCTGAAACCTGGTTGTGTGTCCATGTGCCCCATAGACGTCCAACTGCTCTGATGATTTCAGTCCCTCTTGGTGAGAGAACATAGAGCTGGACTGAAAGGGAGCAAACAGATCACCGGAACGAGTGTCTTTATCCGTCCTAATCTCTTTCACATCCATTATAAACTGCTTGGCTTCAGATACATCACTTTTACTTCCAACCAAGAAAACATTCCCTTCATCTTCGTTTATCATCAGCTTTGGCAGCCTCTGCTTAAGGCTTTCCAGGGCAGGCTCAAGACCTTTCTCAGGGATGCTGCTCTTAGATATATTCTCCTTGCGTAATTGGGACTCTTTTTCCTGGTACAGATGTGCTAGGTCTTCCTGGGCCTTCTTAATAGAGCTAATGCCTTGTCCTGAGAGTGATTTCTTTGGATTAATGTATAGGATGGTGATGTCTTGGCAGGTCACGTCCACTATCTCCACCCTATGACGCCTGAGAATGCCTTGGTACTCCCTGGTGCAGTACTTATGGAGGTAACAGAAGATGTCTGAGTCAACAACCAGGGAGAAGTCTTCAGGTGTCTCAGCTTCTGGTTCTACAGCCAATTTATCTTTTATGAATGATTCAGGCGATACTTGATGTATGTAACTGCTGGACTGAGATGAATCTGTAAGGAACAATCATACAGATCATTGCCTGACATTGGTAACTATAAAACAATTATTAGTCCATAACATTAGTCCATAATCCTGTCCTCGACTTCTTCCAATGATTCTTCCAAAATCAAGGTATTATCCTGTTTTGTCAGAGTAACTGTTTCTACTGTCCAGGGAAGGCTTTCTACTAGATTTTGGAGCACTGATGTGATGATTTGATTACAAGCATGCTATTGACGACAGGATGTGGGATCACCACCACTCCACCTCATCCCCAGCTCCTCAACTCATTCTAAAAGTACTGGAAGGAGCAGAAACCACAGTTCCACAGCTCAATGCTGGGGTTGGGGTGTTATATCCCTCTAGCCCACATATTAGACATGGTGCCAACACGTTCATGCTGGCAGTACTTCTCTACAGGGACTAGAGAAGCTGTGCTTGTCAGCAGTGGGTGCAAAGTTTGAAAAATTAAAGTACATTCATTAGAAGTGGTGCCCACAAACATTTGGACATATTGTGTAGTTTGTTAACTGGTGGAGCAAAAACTTTCACTACTTGTCAGTAAACCAGTCTAATGTCAGTGTAAATTTAAAGAAATACACCTTGGACACTGGATATGTGTTAATCATTGCTCTGTAATAAATAATACATTTAATAAATAGCAATAAATACTTTCAGGCTCAAATCCTTACTCGTTGGGGCCTCAAGTGGTTCAGCAGGCTAAGACACTGACACTATGACCAGAGGATTGTGAGTATGAATCCCGGTCATGCTGTTTGTCATCAACAGCTGGGGCCCAAGAGAGCAAAAATTGGCTGTGCTCTCTCTGGGTAGGTAGATGGCGCTCTCACTCTCCCTATCACTCTCACATTGTAATGTCCGCTGGCTCAGGCCTCTACTGATTGGTCCATTCAGAGCTGGGAAACCTGCGCTTTCCTCCGAGCGTGTTGGCTCACCAGTGATGGTGTATCAGCGGTAGTTTGAAAAGAGGCAGTGACTGTATCACACGCAATGGAGGAGGCTTGTGCTTGTCTTCACCCTTCTAGTGTCAGGGACAGTGCAAAGTGATGGGGAGAGTCCTAACGGAGGGGATGGGCTAACTGGCTACCGCTATATTGGGAAAGGGATAAAATTGGCAACAAAAAAAAAACCCTTACTCGTTTTCCAGACTTCGCTCTCCATTTCTAGATCCGGCTCTTTAGACAGTGGGGCATTCTTTGTCACACCAACTGCTTCATTTGCCCCTGTGAGGATGTCATCTGCATTATTTAGGGGAAACTCTTGGTCTTCTCTCTTTGATGAGTGCTGTTTCTAAGTGGACATTAAATTTCCATAAGCAATGACAAAGTCCATACAAACTCGGAACAAACAAGGACAAGGAAATAAAAATCAATTAATTAAATTTGTAATAATTAAGAGGGAAATATCTATCTACATTATGTGTATATACTGTATAGCAGAGGTAGGCAACTCCGGTACTGTTTGGTGATGTCACTGCTCTGACACTACAATTAGACATCCTAATTGCCCGCTGAGTTGAATCAGGTGTGTTTGATCAGGTAGATCACCAAACTGTGCAGGAAACCGGCACTCCAGGACTGGAGTTGCCTACCCCTGCTGTATAGGATAGAGTAAGAGACTACCTCTTTGTTTATTTAATTTCCAGTTACCACGGCAATTGAATACAAGCTGTTTTTTCAGTATTAGACAAAAATGACTTAAAAACATCTGGTTCCTTTGATTTCTATTAAAAGTAAAGTCAAGATTTTTCCTTCTGTAAAGCTTTTGGTTACTTATTTATTCTTATATGTGACTATAGTTTTAAAATACTCTACAATTATCAGCATTGTCCTGCAGAACACAATTGCCTCAAAGATCTGAATTTATTGACATTTTAAGGACAATCAGATAAATGTTGAGAAAAGTGAAAAAGAATCTCATTTATAAACAGCCGTGATGTCCTACCTGTGATTCCAGCGAGGCTAAGACCAGGCTGCTGAGTGACTGAACTTCAGTATAGCAGCCTTTCAGAGTACAAAGGGTGTTTTTATCATTAAATGTCAAATGGACTTGAGGAAAACTTTGATGCAGGGACCAGATTGTTCTTTTTCCATCAGGCAGCTTACTGTAGTCCACATTAACAGACATCTGTAATATGACCTGTGAATGCAAAAAGACTGATAATGAGAGAGCACGTAAAGTAAAAGGAATCAGAAAAAGGTTTGCGCATGAGTAAGTGTGAAAAACCTTATCTGGATCCACTTCTTCATACTGAAGGCCGACCCGGACCTCATAGCTCTTGTTGTTCATGTGAAACAGCACCTTTCCTTTCTTTGCCAGTCTTAAAGCAACTGAGAGAGTTAGAATGAGAGAATTAGTTAAATAAGAATTAATATTTCTACTTAAATGATTTTGGGGGTTTTGTTTAAAACTAAAACACCATTTTTCACGTTAGCTGAGCTGAGGAGATGTTTTTAGATTGTGCGGCTAAAGCTGGGTTGTATAAAAACCGTTAATGCAATAGTTCATTTGCAAAAACAGATGTAAAGTTTCCAACATCATCTGAAAATGTCTGTTGCTCTTTACATTGTGTGTAAATTTTATGATGAGCAGACCAAAAGATATGTCCCAAAATGACGTAGAAAAACGTCTGGTTCTACTGATTTCCATTATAAGCAATGTATGTCACGCCCCTGCTGCTCTCTTTTGTGCATTTTGTTCCCCATTTGCTGTCTCTGGTCCCGCCTCTGGTTACGTCCTGTCACAGTGACTGCACCCGTGTCCTGTTCTGTAACCCCGCACCCTCGTTTGAGTCCAATCATATGTAGTATAAAGCCTCCCTAGTGTTTGTGTCATATCTAGTGTTTGCATCATGTGTTGTTATCCTTCTTGTCAGTGTTTTGTAATAAACTAGCACTTTGGATCAGAAGTGGACCACATCTGTTATGGTACATGTGGACCAAATGTGTATTTTCAATACAAGTATAAGGGCCACATTTGGCTCACATGCAGTTTGCCGGTGCCGACAGTGTGCCAGCAGTGCCATTTCTCAGCCAGAAGTGGCCCACATCCGTATGATATCTGGGAAGTCATAATTCTGCAGGATATTTGTTTTTGCAAACAAATCAGTTGAAATGTTTTAGCAAATTATCACAATAACAAAAATGTCACACTAATTACTAAGAATAAAGGCCAGTTCATAGTCCAGCTAACAAGCATTACTCACTGAAGCATCATTCATAACTGGACACTGTTTAAGTTAAATTAGCCTTTTAGCATAACTTTAGCTGACTTTAAGCTGTTCTGTATCACTGTCCATTTACCATTAACACACTGGAATCAATAAGCTTGGGCTATTTCCTCCCACCAGTTAATCTAATTCCGCTGATTGCTGGGATGCTCTTGGGAACAATCATATAAAGGATCTGACCAACTCTGTCAGTCTCATCTCATATCCATCCATCTTTAAACAATGTAGGGTAAACACAGATGCACACTGTTATCACAGACCAGAACACAACACATGAGTTTGCAGCCTTTCAGATTTTTAATGCATGCAATAAAGTCTGTGACACTGAAGCAGACACTAATTTGACCTCTTTTATGTTATTTTTTGTTGAGCAACACTTGTTAACTGGACTATAAATTGGTCTTGAGGAATTACACCATTACTGTTGCTGTTGTTCTATTCATTCTATTGGACTTAAATATGTCGCTGAAATGTTTAAGAATCTAAAATGCTGGTTTATGCATTAAAAAGAAAACAGTATTATTTACAGTGGTGCTTTGGCTAATAGGCAGTACTGGAAATGTGTGTCTGTGCTTCATTTAGTCCAGAGTATGAATAGCTTTATAAAAACTGAATTAGCAGCAAAGTCCAGAATTAATGACTGGCGCCTCTCTCGAGTTTGTTATTTGCATTATTTTCATATAATAATTATGTCCAGGTGAAGCAAAAGTGACACACTAACCAATGTGCTTGCACACAGAGAAATTTGTCCTCCATATTTAACCCATCTGTGCATCTCAACACACACACACACACACACACACACACACACACACACACAAATGAGCACACTTGCCCGTGGAGGAGTTGGGTTTTGGTGCCCAGCTCAAGGACACTTCAGTAGAGTCCTGTCAGTTCAGAGGAGAGAACTGGTGACCTTCAGGTCAAAAGACTGGCTCCTTAACCACAAACCCACGGCTTTTAAACTAAGTTTTAATTCATATTTAGTATTAATTCCTTATTTGAGTTCAGATGCATAATAAATAATTATGCAGCTGCTGTAAACTATGAATAAAACACATACATAAACAATCTACCAAAGGAAACCCTTACCCTCACTCTCCTCAAACATAATGAAGGCCATGCCAGGTGTGGATTTAGAGATGGTCACAGAGCTGATCTCTCCCCCTCCATTCCTCTTGCGCAAAAAGTGAATGTAGACTTTATCGATCAGTCGATTTTCAGGCATGTCCACTGGGAGACCACTGACTCTCACCACCCGTCCTTCAGCCTCCATCCTGAAATGGAAGTTGTGACAACATTGTGGCAAAGCAAGTTAAGCATTGCATTGTGGCAAAGCAAGTTAGTGCTACAACAAAAAAATTAGAATATCATGAAAATGTTCATTTTTTTGTTCATTATTTAATTCAAAAAAGTTAAAACTGTCATTCTAGAATAATCACATGTAAAATTTCAAGCTTTTTTTCTGTACAATGTGACATACAGCTCATGTAGAAATCCAGAATCTCCAATTATTAGAATATTTCATTTACAGTTTGAGTAAATTACTTCTCAAAGCTTGAAGGCTTGAAATATGTCACTTTGTGTATAATATAAAAAATATATGACAGTTTAACTTTTTTAATTAAATAATGAACACAATTGAGCTTTTTTACAATATTCAATTTTTTTGGAGATGCACTTGTACTTAAGTAGCACATTACGTATACAAAAGCAATTCCAGGTGCTTTAACATTGAAGAAAATATAACGCTTAAAAGGAAATGATTAGAATAAAATAAAAATAATGTATAAAATGTGAAGAAGAAAAGATGCAAAGTGATGTAAATACGTGGTAAATTGAAATTGTGACAGGAAGGTGCCTCTCCATGTCAGACTCCAATGATCTGAGGCGTTTAATTAAGTTAGTAAATAATATGTATATGTCAATAAATAATAAGTGTATAAATGAATAAATTATAAGCGTATAATTCAATAAATAAGAGTACAAAGGAATAAATAATAATAATAAATGAAGAAATAATAACTGTATAAATCAATATATAATAAGAGTATAACTTAATAAATAATAAACAAGTGCATAAATCATAAGTGTATCAGTGAATAAATAATAAGGGTATAAATGAATAAATAATAAACAAGTGCATCAACAATAAGCGTGTTATTATGATCACTTGTTTACTGGACTTCAGCCACAACAGCTAAACAAGTAACTTAAATAACTGCAGAAGAAGCTGTTTACTGACACTTTAGTACAGTACAGACTCTACTCTGAACATTTCATAAAACAGCCTCGACCACTGCAGAAAGTTGGAGAAAGTTCTCCCGATAAACGTCGATAAACGTAAGAGTTCAAATAACGATAGCTAGGCTAGTTAGCTTAACTAGAACAAGTGAATCTGACACAAACTGAGCCTGCTCGCGGTTAAAAAATAAAGATATTACACGACTTTAACTGTTACTGTTAACACTGCTTTACTTCTGTTTGATCTATGACTGGCGAAGAAGTCGCTTACCTGTGTTTGAGTGTTTAATCTGGCTAAGAGTCGACTTTTAAACCTCAGCCAGACATGTTAAAGTCTCAGACTTTGGTTTTACCAGAACAGAAACTGAAAGCCTCTCTGCGGTCACGTGACCACAGCGCAGTCAGTTCACTCTAGGGAGGGGCCAATATCAATCATTTACTATTCGATCCGATACAATATTATAAGATAATATCTCGATACCAATACCTTTGAAAAATATTTATAAAACTAGCATAGCCCCACAGCACCAAAGGAATGGTATGGCTAGCAGTAGTAAAAGTACTGCTCTTAATAGGGTGTACATATGTATCATACACATAGTGTACATAATGCAATATAAAAATAATAGTCTTGTACATTTGACACTTTGAAATCACTACTGTGTACATGAGTGCATTTGTGCAAATTGTAATGAGTGCAACTTCTGCAATGGGTTCCTAATGTTTAGCAGCCATTGGCTATTACCTTTTACAACCACACCTCTATTGCACCTAAAGAAACTAGAATATTGTACAAAAGTTAATTGTTCATAATTTAATTAAAAAGGGTAAACTGTCATTTTTGTTGATTACATTTTTCAAGTCTGTTTTTTTAACAGCTGATCACTTTGGCTTATAGCTCATGAAAATCAGAAATCCAGCATCTCAGATTATTAGAATATTTCATCTGGAGTTTCAGTAAATGTAACTGTTCAAACTGTATATTTAGTTTACTGTTTAGTAAATACTTTCAAAAATATTTTTATATACATTAATATATATTTTTAAATTAGAAAAAATATAAATACTCCAAAATTACACTAACTGGTGCTCTCAAATAGTTCCAAAACAACAACAGAAAACCCACTATTTTTTAAACAATATAAATGCCAGACATTTGTTAGATGGGACTTTAAATAGTGTATTTGGACAAGAACATTTCTGATCTTTCATCCACCACAAGGTGGGGTTACAGCATTATTTACTTTAATTATTAAATTCACTGACTGGAAAATGCTTTTACATACATGATTACTGGTTGAACAAAAATGCATAATTTGTATTTGCCTATTGTTGTATAAATTCTCAATTACCTCTACTATAAGGTTTAAAGAATATGGTTTAGCAGATACAGGAGGGTAGAACATACAGGATGGTAGATGATTGTACAGGTGAGATTTTTATGTTAAAGCAGAATGTGTGTTAAAAAGCTGATAAATATAACATATATTAGTTTTAGATAAGTAACGTTATAGATATTTAGTCTTTACTCTCAATGTCTACAGTTATAGCCATTTTATGTGCTACACAACTCAATTGAACCTGCATGTGTTTTTATATGTTCCATTGAAATGTATTTGGATATCAGCTAGTGTTGTAGTCAAGACTGCACTGTCCAAGTCCAAGACCTTCCCGAGACCACAGGGGACCGAGACCGAGACAAGACCAAGACTGTGGAGTCGAGTCCAAGACCAAGATCGAGTCATTTAGGGGTCGAGACCGTGACAAGACCAAGACCAATGGACACCGAGACTGGGTTGAGACCAAAATAACAAATAAGAGGCCTTACAGATAAACTAACATCAACACTGTGCCCAGACCAGTACTAAAAAAAAATAAGCCAGGACTAAATTGCCAATATACTAAAATTAATCAACAACAACAAAAATAAATAAATAACACATTTATTATGCATTTTAGAACAGTGCGTTATTAACACAGAAATTCAAAAAAGCTGTCTAACAGGACTTTAACTGCACAAGTAACAAGAAAATCAAAAAGATACCATCACAAAAATTTTATTTAAGTACTTTTCAAGCACTTTCAAGACATTGCCAGGTGTTTTCAAGCACAATACAATTAGAAACAAATCCATATAGTCATTACATATTCAAGTATTTTTCTACCATAGCTTCAACAACACACAAAAAACTATTCAGTGTGCAAACTCCAGGACTACGTTTGCAGAGGAACTCATTGTGATAATTAAATCCAAACTTTATGACCGATGAAGTGACGGACATGTCGGTGCAGAAGATGGCCTAGCCTGTACTGGCAGCCGGTCTTGTGTCGAGACCGGTATAGCCAATAGTGTTGCTTGTGTGTGTGTGTGGGGTGGGGGGGTGGGGGGTGATTAAAAATACTCTTAATTCATTGGTTGTATCCAGGGGCGTTACTAGACTTAAGACTGTACTGGGCACAGCTGGGGCACAGATAATGTATGTGAAAAAAGATTTCTGCACTTATTTATATTAAAGAACGCATAAATAGTGCTTTAAACTAAACAATCAGATCAGATTATCTTGTTGACTGGATCTTTGATTAATCACCAGAATGAACTGATGCATTTGGCCTACTTGTGAACTTTA
>BRDA01011203.1:16388-37614 GCA_036984385.1 Crenuchus spilurus | reverse complement strand
AGTGGTAAAAATGTCCTTGTCCCAACTTTTTTGGGATTTGTTGACAACATGAAATTTTGAAACAACACATTTTTCCCTTAAAATGATACATTCTCCCAGTTTAAACTTTTGATCTGTGATTTGTGTTCTACTCTGAATAAAATATTAGATGTTGGCACCTCCACATCATTGCATTCAGTTTTTATTCACAATTTGTTTAGTGTCCCAACTTTTTTGGAATCCTGTTTGTGTGTTATATATATATATATATATATATATATATATATATATAATGTTATAATAAAATGCATGAAGAGCCTCAGGTATGTAACATTTTCAAGCAAATTTATGGTACATCATTAGTGTCGTAACATTAAGCTTGTTGGGTTGTACAGTAAAACAACCAAAGTCAGTATGTGCCTACACTGTATAATGAACCTGTTTTATTAGTTATGTGTTTCTAAGAATGAGAAACATTTCTGAAGATGAGAAGGAAAAGTTCAGTAATATCACATTTTTCAGCTGGGCTGCTATTGACTGAAGTGCGTCCACTTACGGATTGTGTTGATCATTTCAGTCTAGAAGAGTTCCTCACAGTATCTATCGTAAAAATCAAACTTGTTTGAGGGCCACAGATTAGCTTGAATGTTTACAATTGACTCATTGCTACCCTCACACTACTAGATTATCTGCACGTCAACTGCTTCTGATTCACCTCCAGACCAGGAAATTGTTTCTAATTAGAAAATATGTTGAAGGGCTAAAATTGGGCTAAACTTATGTAGTGTGCACCAGGGTTTAATGTTCACTATATAAATAACAAGTTTTTGTGTCTGAAAGCACACACTAGTCTGTGAGACCTTAATTAAGATGTGGCTGCTAATTGATTTGAGTGCTAGTGTTTTAGAAACATTAGCCTCGGAGCTTCAGTTTTGAAGTAAAGAAGCAAACCCTTAAAAAGGGAACCCTCCTTTTAATTTATTTGAATTCTTGTGTGTGTGTGTGTGTGTGTGTGTGTGTGTGTGTGTGCGCGCTGTGGACTGATTGAACCTGTAGATATATAGGAGACCACCATTCAAACTATGCATGATTCATCAGTTCAAAACGGAAGTGGCCAGGTTTACTAATTTTTCCTGTTGAGTGAGCTGGGGTATCTCCATCTCCTGGAGTTAATGATCCTCACTGAACTGCCTGAGCAGTAATCTCAAACCCCAGGAAGTGTGTAACCACCCACAACTGGGCAGCTGTTCCACCTGGCCCTTATGTTGAGATGGGCTTAGCTGCCCTCAGTTCTCCTAGGCTTAATTTTCCGTCATATTTGGATCCCTCACTACATCTTTAAAATGTAGTCAAAAGTTTTCTTTGAAATTTACCTTCTTGGCCTCATTGTAGTAATAGCCTATTCCTACATGTTGAGCAGCGGTTTGTGGATGGTTATTTAGCATATCAGTCAAATGACCCTGTCAAAGTGTTGTTTCTAGCTATGAGTAATGAAACCCACTGGACTCTGATGAATCCTGTTGGTTTTTGTTTTCAGCAAACACGAATTTCTTTAAGCATTGTAGCTTGACGCAATATGGTAAACATGCACTTGAATAGTTAATGGTGGTCTTCAATTTTGTGACTATAAGGAACAGTCATAAAAAGGGTCATCTTCAAGTATAATATTCAATTGTTTTTGTACATTGCAGCTGCTTTGAGCATTTTATCTTACTTTGCATTGCCATGAAATGCCCATTTCTTTTATTCTGTGAGACGAAAGAGTTGAAATGACCAAGTCCTGCTAAGTGAGGAATGCAAGAAAGTCTGATGTGGAATATGGTTAACAAGTGTAATGTTTTAAAGGCTGTATGCATCTCATTGCCTTTATAGCCTTTATATACATATAAATGTAATATTGTAATGAATTGAAGTTCATTTTTATTTAGAATTCAATAAAAAAGTAAACTGTGACTATATAGTTATTTTCAATCCTTTTTTGCTTTTAATATTGATCAGTATGGCTTATAGCTCATGAAAATCTGATTATCATTATTAGAATATTGCATTTGGAGTTTGACAAAATAAATACTCCCAGAGTATTAATATCAAGCTATTTCTTAAGCAGAGACCATGTCAGAAGTGTCTTACCTGGCATAAGGAGAAAAACAACTCAACTCTTGCTGAACTGGACTGTTAAGATGAAAGTAAATTTAGCATTTTATGGCACCCTAAACCATCACAGACTGCAAAAACTTCACACTTTGCTTCATACCTTCACACCTTCAATTCTGTGCTTCTCTATTCGTCCTCCAGACTCGAAGACCTTGATTTCTAAATAAAATGTGAATTTTACTTTACATTTTATTCACTATACATATAACATATTGCAGATTACTTTTTAAAATTAAATTATGAATGAAAAGATGAACATTTTCTAAATGTTTTTATGCATGATTATACTTTGTGGAGTTACAAAGTCTGAGAAAGTTAACTGAAAACTGTCTTAACCCATCTCCAGGTAGAGAAATTAACTATATACTATCTTAACTGCTGTCTGTTTTTCTCCACCAACCTGGAAATGTTGCCTGTAATGCTTTCGTGCTTTGTTTGTCTGGCTTGGAAACTGTTGAAACTGACATGACTGTGAGGGTAAAAAAAAAATAAAACAAAATAAAAAAAAAAACCAGGCGGATAATAACTTAAATGTACTATTACTATTATACAGGGTTTCAGTAAGTTAAATTTAAGACTTTATTAAGGCATTTTAAGATTATTCTCAGTTAAATTTAAGACCAACATGACAAATTGCCATAAACATTCTAATGATCCCAGATATTCTCAAAACATTTTATTTTTATTAATTCAGTTATTGAAAATGATTAATTTCATTCAATATTAGAACAGATAATCAAAATAGTTACACTCTGTTTCAAGGGTTTTGGGTTGCGCAAGCTTGCAAGAGAGTAAGGTTGAGTGTGCAGGAGAGATTTGTATACAATATTTTATTCACGTGCATGCAAAAATCTTCTTGCTCACTCAAAATTGTGGCACAAACATAATGCCATATCCCGTAACACCAGGAAAGGTCACTAGATTTGTCGTTGGTCACTTTTTTGGGGGGAAAAAAAGTCTGAAAACTCGCTAAATATAGCAACAAAAGTTGCAAACAGTGTTGGACAATGGGCGTGTTAGCATGCAGTTATCATGGGATTTGTAGTTCCTGATAGCCCCCCCAGAAACACAGAACACAGAACTACATTTACACTGATGCATTTAGTAGACGTTAGCAGAAGTTGGCAAAACTAACTTCCGATTAGACTACGCTTTTCTGGAATTAAAAATACAAAATTTAAGACTTAAATTTAAATTAAGACATTGAATGGATATCTGGCCGTTTTTAAGACACTGCGGGAACCCTGATTATATTTTTATGACTACTATGTCCTTTTTGGGTTTTAACTTGGTGTTTTGCACATATTTTTTCATGTGGATTTCGATTGTTAGTAATGCCCTCTGTGCTGCTTTGTGAATGACTACAACTCAACTTTTTACAATTTTTTATTTTTAGAAGCAAGTTGACTCAAATACATAAAAATAAAAATAAATAAAAGACAAACAGTTCCTACACTGGTAGATGGTCAATGTAACCAGTTGTGCTACAGTGCAATTTTGACATGTTACATTTGCCCATGCCGTGTTTGGTGTGTAGAGATGTGACCGTGGACATTGCTTGTGAGAAGAAGGGGGCGGGATGGGGGGTTTACTTGGGGAGATGAGTCTTTACACAGGGCTCATCCCCATACCATCCCCCATCTTCCTTTTGCTCCCCTTAAGTAACAACGGCTGTTAACTGCTCTGCAACCATCTGTGATGAGCCTCTGCTGTGCATCAGGGACTGATAGTAGAGATGTTTTTGTTTTGCCTGGGCTCAGAGTTTGTTGATGGGAACCTAAGCACAAATGCTTTATCAGTGTCTTCTGAAGCATTTGAAAGCTCTGGGACTGATTATTCTTTCAGCTAATCTCGAAGTTGCATGTGTAGATTGTTTAATATCATGGAACATAGAACTGAGAGTTTATTTCTCAGCCTCAGAAATACAGTTGCAAGAAAGTATGTAAACCCTTTGGGATTACTTGAACTTCTGCATAAATTCATAAAATGTTTTGATTTTCATCTACATGACAGCAATAGACAAACACAGTTTACTTAAACCAGCAGTTCACAATCTTTTTCTGTCATTCCCCACCTCAGAAGAAAGGAAATTTCTGTGCCCCACCTGTCCCATATTGCCCCAACATAATGGTAATAAAACACACATGCAAGTTTTTACAATTTTGTAATTTATTGAAGTAACATCAACTTCTATCTCTAAACACCAAATACAACATTAACATCAGTGTTCAAAAAATCATAAATACAGAAAATTGGCCTACTAATTAAACTGTGCACTCTCGGAAGACCTATATTCAAGAATTGTTGACTTTCATGAAGCTGGAAAGGGTTATAAAAGTATCTCTAAAAGCCTTGATGTTCATGTGTCCACAGTAAGACAGACTGTCTACAAATGGAGAAAGTTCAGCATTGGTGCTACTCTCCCTGGGCGTGGTCGTCGTGCAGAGATCACTGCATCAGCACAGTCAAGAATACTCAATGAGGTGAAGAAGAATCCTGTGTCAGCTGAAGACTTACAGAAATCTCTGGCACGTGCTAACATTTTTATTGACAAAATCTATAAGTAAAACAAGCACCTGGATGTTCCACAGCACTACTGGCTAAATATTTTCTGTGGACAGATGAAACTAAAATTGAGTTGTTTGGAAAGAACACAAAACTCTGTGTGGAGAAATGAAAGGCACAGCACACCAACATCAAAACCTCATCCCAACTGTGAAATATGGTGGAGGTGGCATCATGGTTTGGGCTGCTTTGCAGCCTCAGGGCCTGGATTGATTGTCATCAAGGGAAAAATGTTTTCCCAAGTTTATTAAGACATTTTGCAGGAAAATTTAAGACCATCTGTCTGCCAGACCTCAACTGAAGCTCAACAGAGGATGGGTGAAGCATCAGGACAACTGTAAATCAACAACAGAATGGCTTCAACAAAAGAAAATATGCCTTCTGGAGTGGCCCAGTCAGAGTGCTGACCTCAACCCAGTTGAGATGCTGTGGCATGAAATCAAGAAACGCAATTCACATGAGACATTTCAAAAATATTGCTGAATTGAACATAACTACAGGAAAAGTTTTTTTTGAGGTTATTGCTGCTAAAGGAGGGTCAACCAGTTATTAAATCCAAAGGTTCACATACTGTTTCCACCCTGCACTGTGAATGTTTACATATTGTGTTCAATAAAATCAAGAAAATAGCATTTTTTTTGTTCTGTATTATTTTAAGCAGACTGTCTATTGTTTTGACTTGGATGAAGATCAGAACACCATTTAATTACCAATTTATGCAGAAATCCAATTAGTCCCAAAGAGTTCACATACTTTTTTCTTGCAACTACGTATGTTTCTCATTTTTAATCTCTTTTACAGTCAGTTTTTTAAGAAGATCTGTGCTTGTAGCACACACTTCAACATGTGATGAAAAAGTCATTGCTTATTTTGCATATTCATCAAATAAGCTGTTCCTATTAATGTAGGAGGTTTCTAGCTACGAGGTTTCTAGCTACGCTGAGCGATAACCCACTAGGGGGAGTTGCTTAGACTACTTGGAAGTAAAACTGTCCTGAGCCTTAGGCTGTTTTGTCAGTTTTTGAATACTTTATATTTGCGTTTATATATCATGTTAAATACTGGCTAATGTTCAACATGACACTGATTTTATGCTGTAGTGTTTTAAAGAAAACATGTTTTGATCATACCAGCCTGATCATTGAGTCCCAAAGGATAAAAAGGATTCAAATCAAGGAGTGCAGGGGAGTTTTAAGGGAATTTTAGCCTGTGATCCCATTTTGGGAGGTACTAAGGGGGACTTTTTCTAACTGTGATCTCAATTTGGAGGACCACTCAAAAAGTGTAACAATGCACCCAGTCCGTGTGATGAAGCAATTACACCTTGATCACTCCTTGTCCAGAGAAAACGTTGCAGGAAAAGTGGGTTGGTCCAAAGATAACCTGCATTCTCCAAACGTGTTGGATCGAGCAAAATTTTTTGTGAGCAGTTGGCAAAACTAAAAGTAAACCAGATGCTTTAAGATAGTGGAGGAGCATGAAAAGGAACGAGAGGCTGACCACATAGTTTGTTTTGAATTTTTTTTTTTTTTACTGATATTGTGTAATAAAAGTTTGACAAGACGATTGTTATTGGTCAATGGGCTTGAAAGAGCAGCTTCCAGCAGCACAGTGCCACCCCAGCTCTGGCATCAACTGCAACTGTCTAAAGCTCAAAGCTCTTTATTTGTGTATTGTTCTGATATTAAACTATGTTCATTTAATATGAAGTAGATTAAAAATGTAAGTTGTGAAACTTACTACAAATATAAACATTTATGGTAAATATCAATCCCAAATATCAGTTATCAGTGTGCTTAATTACTCTAATAATTCATATTGCGAATGGCCCTGAAAATAACATGGTTGAACTCCTCCTGTTTTGCATCATTTCACCAAACAGATTTTTTTTTTTACCAGTACAGGAAGCATTATCAATACGCTTGTGTAGTTTTACTCTACATGTTTGGGCTGAGTGAGTGATGCTATAGGAAATGAGTTTTTGTTTCCCATTGAGGCTTGTTTCCTTTCAGCTTCTGTGGTATCTTGGCAGATATGATCTGAAACCAGTCTAAGGCAGTGTTGGGCTTGGCCCAGATTGTGTCAGATTGTGGTTTGCCTGTGGATGAATTGGTGCCAGTAAGCCAAAACATGAGGGTGATAATATTTTTAGAACTTAAACACCCAGAATTGTTTAAATCCATTAAATAGTAGACCTTAATAAATGGGGAAATTGCTATCAATGTCAGTTTTTATTAACATTAGGCTGTTTCTTACATACACTTACACACACTCTGCGAAGTGAAAGTTAGCTATAGATTCTGTGCCTGAGAACCACTGTGCAGTTTAATACCGTTTAGAACTGGACGATAAAACTGTAAAAATAATTATCACAAAATAAAATTTCCTTGATAGAAGTATATGACGAACATTTTATAACACGTTAATAGAATAAGTTCCAACCATGTTTTGATAGACACCACGAATGAGAATAGCGCTGCGCTGAAGTAGAGTTTATTGATGCGCACAGCACAGAGTGCAGGCGTAGCAGCGACTTAGCCCACGTGCTAATGTTTGGGTTACTGCAGGTGTGCACGCCAGTACTGAAGCAGTGGGAGTGATATAAAATGTTAATGAAAACTTGAGGACACCGTTCCTGAAGAAGACAGTCCAGCTGGCACAGTCCAAGGCTCAAATGACGAGAAAATTGTTGAAAAGAAAGCTCAGACAAATTTGGTTGTATGGAGATATTTTGACTACTTAAAAATATTAAGAACACTGAGGGACAGTCCTGCTCTAATGGTGATTTCTTGTGCCTTTTTTAAATAATATACCTTAATAAATCCACTGAAGGGCTATTCTTGTGTTTTCTTTGCGGATTCATTGTCCCAATGCAGTCATGGGGACACTTACTTATAAATGGTGCAAGTCCTGATTTTTTGAGGTCACAAAAAACATCCCTGGTAAAGCGTAGGTGGTGGTGTTTTCAAACTCCTAATCATCTGCATCTTCAAAAACAGGCTCAGTCTATTCTGACCTTTCTGTCTAAGGCCATGTTGAGACTGCTAGCCCAAATATGATTTTTGGCCTATCTATATCATATCCAGATTGATTTCTAATAGTGCGGACAGCCAAAAACCATGTGAAATCAGACCTTTTTTGCTGATTCAGTCTCATTCAAACCACATTTTTACATTATTTTCAGATCCCATACCACAAAGTCTGATATTAAAAAGTCTATATTGGGCATCTCCAAGACTATCTAAGCCTTTTCTACTGTTATTGTAAGATTTTTGGCAGACATGGTGCATTTTTAAAGTCCAAAATCCAATACCCAATACCCTACATCCAACAGTGGCTGTAGTTAGTGATACCTATGTTGCTACCACAACAACCCAAGCAGATAGTTTTGTGATGTCCAGACATGGAAATCCAATCTGATCACTTAAACATAACCACGTGGATGGTCATCTCAACTGTTTTGACTTACATCAACATGTTAACTTTGCAACACATACACACAGTCAAATTTTGGACCTAATCTGTTCCACACCCGGTGTTATCTCAAAAGTTTCAGGTCATGACATTGGCATTTCAGACCATTTATTCATTAATTCATGTATCTCATTACACATTGATCTTCCCACCTCCAAATCATTCATCTCTTACCGTAAACTGTCATCCATTTGCCCATCTACATTTTTCTCAACCCTGGAAAACTCCCACTTTTCCCCTCATTACTTCCCTTCTCAATATTGATGATGCTTTATCTGTGTACAACACATCCCTTACTGACACCCTCAACACCATTGCGCCAGTTAAAACTCAACTTGTACCTTCTTCTCACTCTTCACCCTGGTTCACTCCTGATCTTCGTGTTCTGAAGACTTTTGGCAGGCGCCTTGAACGCTTATACAAAAAAACGAACTTATCTGTCCATCACCAGGCATACTTGGATCACTTAGCCAACTATAATGATGCTTTGAATACAGCCCGTACTCTTTACTACTCATCTGCCATAAATAACTCTGGTTCAGACCCCAAGCGATTATTCAAAATTCTCAATAATCTCGTGCGCCCTCCATCTTCCTCCCTGGCTCCTACACCCTACCAGTGTAATGAATTTCTTAACTTCTTCAAGCAGAAAGTAGACGTTATTTATCATGATCTATTAAAATCTCAGTCATAGTTTTCTCATCTTCCAACTCATCCACTTTGTTGTCTTCTCATCCTTTCCCCTCATTTACTCTAGTTAACCCAGATCATATTGCCAAACACTTCACCTGCTCTAAGACAACCACTTCAATTTTTGGATCCTGTCCCTACTTTCCTTCTCAAACAGGGAATTTTCCCACTCTCTCCATCCATCTGTCATATTGTTAATCTCTCTCTCATCTTGGGCCATGTTCCACAAAGCTTAAAAATATTTGCCGTTACATCTGTCATTAAAAAACAGAATTTGGACATTACTGTTTTGAACAATTATAGACCTATATCCAACCGTCCATTTCTTGCTAAGGTTCTTGAACACGTGGTGGCCTCTCAGTTACTTCAGTACATGTCCTCTAACAACATCTTTGACAGTTTTCAATCTGGTTTCCGTGCTCGACACAGCACTGAGACAGCTCTGACTTATGTATTAAATGACCTCCTCCTTTCTTCTGATAATGGCTACTCTTCTCTTCTTTTACTCCTCAATCTCATTGCTGCCTTTGATACTGTTAACCATGCCACTCTGATATCACAATTTGGTGTTCTTGGTTTCTCAGGTTCAGTTCTTTCTTGGTTCACCTCCTATTTAACAGATAGACGTCAGTTTATTCACCTGGGTAATTGCAAATCTGATACTGCTCCAGTTGCCCAGGGTGTTCCCCAAGGCTCTGTGTTGGGACCACTTCTTTTTACCATTTACTTTCTGCCCCTTGGTGATGTGATACGTCAGCATGGATTGAACTTCCACCTTTATGCTGATGACTCCCTGCTATATCTTGGCTTCAAACCATCTGGCCCTTTTCCACCTCCAAGTGTATCAGTGAACTCAACTTTTGGTTGCATGATAATTTCCTCCTGTTAAATGCCCAGAAGACTGAGTTTCTCATCATTGGCACTAAATCAGTGGTCCTTTCCCTTGGTAACACTTTTCTCACTGTTGTTGATACTCCAATCCAGTCATCCACTACAGCACATAATCTTGGTGTTCTGTTTGACCCGCTCTTGTCATTTGAACCACATCTACGCTCACTTACTAAATCTGCCTTCTTTCAACTTCATAATATCTCACGCCTCCGTCCATTCCTGTCTTTCAAATCTGCTGAAATTTTCGTCCATTCACTCATCACATCTAAGCTTGATTACTGCAACTCCCTCCTCTATGGTCTTCCCTTAAAATCAATTCGGCCCATTCAGGCTGTTCAAAATGCTGCTGCTCATGTTCTGACCCAGTCTAGAAAATATGAGCATATTACTCCCGTTTTGGAAAGTCTCCACTGGCTCCCGATAAACCTCCGCATTCAATACAAAATTCTAATACTTAAATTTAAAGCACTTTCTGGTCTGGCACCCCTTTATTTGGATGATCTCCTTCACCGTTATGTCCGCACTCGTAGATTAAGATCATCTGATACTGGTCTCCTGGTTGTCCACAGATTTAAGCTTGTCACCATGGGTGGTCGGTCATTTAGTGTGGCTGCACCGACACTCTGGAACTCTCTTCCTCTCTCTCTCTCCGTCTGTCGTCATCCCTAAACACTTTCAAAACTCACCTGTTTACTCAATATTTACTCACCTGTTTACTCAATCTGATTTGAGAAATGACTCTGGTTTGTCTGTAGACTGAACACAGCCTAATATCTGATGTATGGTGAGAGTTCTGCTGTGGACTGGTATCCAGGTAAATGCTGGTCATTGGTGGTGGTGGTTGAGGTGGCTCTTTTAAAGTCAGTCCGAAATATCAAATGTCAAAAAGCATCTGTGTTCCATTCGTTCCTTCACCCTGTTTAATCCAGTATGTGATTGCACTCTCTAAATGATTCATTGTACTGCTTGGTGTAGAGTTGTGTGTGGTGTTGTTGTTTGCTCCTACATGTTATCTGACAAGCTATCAAAGTGGAGTGTTGGATTAGGCTAGTCTGAGTGTCCAGCAGAGTGGCACAAGAGTCGAGTTGTGGACGAAAAGGGCATACACAGTACATTAATTCCCCCCTTTGCCATCTGAACCACTGAATGGCACTTCAAAGGCAGAGTGCGGTGTTGCTAATCCCCCACAGCCGGACTCGGGTTTGAAGTGTGATCAAAGTGCAGCCTGCACTGATAGATGGGCATTCTCCAGCCCACTGGCTGTCAGGGGACCAGGAAGTTGTGAGCGTGACACAGGATCTGAGGGTACTTGCAGAAAGTGCAACGCGGCCCATCACTAGAGGCCTGGACAGGACCGCCAGGTCAAGACCAGACATTCTCCAGTGAAAGCCGTAAGAAAAGTAATCTGGTCACTACACAGTGTACATTTTATTTTGAAATGGCTTCAGTTATGAGAGTGTATACTAGAAAATGTGTTTTAGGGCTTCACATTATTTTTAGTTGTGATTTTGTCCATCACAATTATTAGTGAAATTTGCAGTATACAAATGAGCCTGTAGGCATTACATTTTTTGTGTGATGTGAACATCCTGACCAGCTGCAGATGTTTTGTGGGAATTGGAACAAAGACCTTAAAGGCAAGTGTGTTCATTTGGCAGCCATCTTTGCAATGTCTTTACACAGTTATTTCCGCTCATGAAAGATCAGAGTCGGATCACTTTTGATTATTTTTCTCTCTCCCCATTCAAAGAGAGGATCAAATTACTGTTTTAAAACATGGTTGAAATCACTGTTAAAAGTCCATAAACCATGGTTGCAGCATTTGCTTCAATAACATGTTTTTTATGTTCTGGCTATGGTGCTTTCCCCCTGGTTGTATAACCAGCAGCATGATCTGCTCTTTTTTATTAAGGCCTGGATTTTCTCTGCAGACATCATATTGAGTGTTACGAGCATTTTCATTTATATCCCATCCAGTGATGGCCTTTGATTTGAATGCACCAAAGGGGGTCCAACTGCTGTATTTGTTTTAGTACAGAGTCAAAGTGGAAATGAAGCCTGTAGATATCACCCCTTGATGGAATTCTCATGACTTGGGATGAAGGTTTTCATCCGATTTGATGAAGAGCCACTCAATTTGCCTTGAATTGTGACCCTTTCTGCTGCAGCTAGTCCAATTCACAGGCAGGCCTGTCATCTCCCAAACTCAAACCCACACAAACTGCCTCACTGAATAAAGGCTTTGACAGATCCATTCTACCTTCTGCGGAGCACCTGAGGGGCTGGATCAATAGCTTTTAAATTACTCATTAAAAACCTCCAAGAAAGTGTAATGGACTCAGCATTTTAACCGTCCTCAATGTTTTTTTTTTTTTTGGGGGGACTTGAAGTGAGCCCCCCCCCCCCAAAGCAGTAACATATGTCTAGTCCTGTTGTTCAGGCTCTTTCTGTGTGTTTCATCCTGCTGATGCCAGGCTCCTGGTTTCCGTGGCTCGAGGTGTGCGAGGTGACCTCCAGTGACCCCTGCTCTTTTCCACCGTCTCTCTGGAGAGAGCCAGCAATCTACAGCTCAAGTGAATCTCACAAAGAATCCAGGGTTGCCTCCTCTCACCCTTGAGTTAATTTAAGAGTGTCACTCCTCACTGAAGGGGGAAAGGAGGAGGATGTTTTTGACCAGAGTTGAAAAGTGCTTTCTGTCGCCAGAGGGGCTGAGCAACGGAAAAAAAATTCAGCTAAAGCTCTGCAAACTTGCTTTACTTCTTGAGAAGCAGTGGCTAAATCAAATGGGCAAATGGAGGGAGGTAGCCACACATTTGCATATCTGCCCTCTCAGCTCTTCTTTGCTCTCCTTCTCAGAGCAGTGCATGCTGGGTAAGCTGGTGTGGGTCAGCAGAGGAAGGCTGGGGGCTCCTGCTGGTTCCTACCATCTCCAACCCACTCTCTTATAATGCACTGGAATGTACTCTCCTGCTTACTGCTGCTTCATAGAACCTGAATGGCCAGCACACAATGCCTGGATGAAGAGAGGTCATGTGTTGAACTTGAACCTCATCTGCACTTCTTGCAGGAGCCTTGCTGAGTACGTTGAGACATTATATTAAAATGTGCGCATCAAGATATTGCTCTCTGTTCCACGTTTGGTACAATAAGCTTTTCTTCTTGGTTCTGACAAGTGTAAGTAAAATTGGTTGGTAACCGTAGGTAACATGAGTCAGATTGTTCCCAAAACGTGCATCCATCCATCCATGTATGCAATCTGGAATGGAACCTTACCTACATCCAGGACAACGGTGAAGTGTACAGTGTAACAAACTTCTGCTGCTGCTTCTTCTTTGCTGTGCTTCACGTCCCTTAGTTTTCGAGATATCGAAACTGTTCCAACTCCAGATTGTTTGGCCTGATTGTGTGATCCGTGGTTGTATACCCAATTTTGATTAGATGCACGGTTTTCCAAAAAACTTCAGTAATCTCAGAATTTTTCCCAATAAGAATGAACGGAGAGCAAAAGTGCACACCCATCTACTGTACTTCCGTTTGCCCTATTTGCACTGTTTCGGATACAATTTATTAGAGCAGGCACAATTTCAAAAGCAACAATTTCATTGTTTTGAGCCATACTCGTTTGTCATTTTATTTCCATCCCTCATTCTTCCCATTAATTTTTACCCATACCCAATCCCAGGCTTCATTTTGCCTGACAATCATCAAACTGTGTGCACTCCTTCAGGGCAGGTCCCCAAGCTGTGATCCACTGTCTTTTTTTTTTTTTGTTTTTTTTTTTATAAATCTCTCATTGCTCCTGTTCACTCCCATTCATTTTCAACTACACCTAGTATCCTTTTGGAACATGGGTGGAACCACTCAGAAAACACTTGGTACACCATGGCATTAGCAAAACACCCCTTTCTAAAGCAACCCCTTGGCAACCAACAGCTATAAAATAGCAACACCTTAGCAACCACTTAGCAACACCATACAATCCACCATGAATACCATAACACCCTAGCAACCACTTATCAACACCATACAATCCACTATAAATAGCATGTCAACCCCATAGCAACACCATACAGTCCACCACGGATAGCATAGCAACACCTTAGCAACCACCACAGATCCCATAGCAACCACCACAGATACATTACCATCACCATACAATCCACCATGTATAAACTTAGCAACACCTTAGTAACCACCAGAGATACCATATAAACACCTTAGCAACCACCTAGCAACCACCACAGATACTATAGCAACCACTTAGCAACACTACACAATCCACCACAGATAACATAGCAACACCTTAGCAACACCATAGCAACCACCACAGGTACCATAGCAACTCCATAGCATCCACCATTAATTTCTCAGCAACACCTTAGCAACCACCTGGGATACCTTAGCGATTGGTGTGAGCCATGTTAACTACACAACCGTCCTGCATTTTCCTTCACTTTTCTAGTTAAGCTTGTGTTTCACTGGCGATGTCCAGTTGACGTTACTGCCATGCAAACTAAGCATGTGTAGCTGTGGTAGGTTTAAACTTGGCTTAGGTTGAAGTACTAGACCAGTTAAAAGGGTCGACCTTGGCTGTTAAATCTGACATTTTCAAGTTAAATTGGTAGTTAAGTAGGAGCTTGTAAAACCTAATTGTGACTGACCTCTCCTCCCTGCTGCTTTCTGTGTTGCAGGAGCTGGAACAAGCGCTGCTGAAGCAGGACCGAGACTTCCTTTCTGAACTTGTTTGCTGTCTTCTCCAGGGATGTTACCAGCGCCACGACATAACGTAAGTTTGTTTTTCTCATCCTAGAACCACACTTGAGGATATAAAAGTTGACAGTGCTTGGATTGTTTGCAACATTCACCATCACTCATTAAGAATGGGTTGTAGCATGCACAGCAGGTTGGCCTAATCTACTATCTACTCATGACTCAGTCACAACGCATTCAAGCCACTGGATATGTGTGACCATTCTGTCTGCTGGGCGTAATGGTTTGCCTGAGGCACAGTTGGTCCAGGGCATGCCCCCACTTTCTGGAATTGGTGTGTATATGTTGGAGGCTGAGTCACAGCCATGATGAATGGTTGGACCCTGGAGGGAGCCTCTTGCATCTGTGAGCTTTGTCAGCTAGAGCGGTAACTGCAGTCTTGGTCATCCCTATGACTGTACTACACATAGGATATGGCCTATTTGGGAACTCAGGATGGCCATTTCACACAGAGCTATTAATGTGACTTAAGCTGTACTTGACAAAGTCAGTATTTATTTTCCAGTAGACTTCATTAACTGTTAACGGTCATTATGGTATATGTAATCTGTACAGAGTCAAATCTGTAGAGTACACAGTATTGGAAAGTCAATCAAAACTGTCAATGGAAATGTAAAACTATTGCCAATAGACCTCTCAGCATACAGCATTATCAGTGTTCAGAACTAAGCATCTGAGTACATCAAATAGATTTTTTTGTGCTTCTAACTCTGTTACGAGATCACCATTTTGAACAAGACTAATCTAGGTTGCAGTATTTTGTTCCTGTTTTTATGACCCAAAAAGATCTCTGCAGTAAGAGCAAAGGAGGTATATCAGTAGTAAAGTGAATAAAGCTATGAATCTCATGATATGGTTTTTGTCATTACAGTGCATACCATAATAGACGGTTAACTATAAGCACCACCACTTCCAAGACAAAGTAAATAAGCTTAATCAGCTCAAATAATTTTCTTAAACACAACAAATCATTCTCAAAACAGGTGTGCTGCCTTTGCTTTTATTAATTTGCAATAGTTTTTCAGTTTTGTTGCTGTTATGCTGAGCAGAGCATTACCTTTTTGTACATGATGAGAAAGCACCAGCCAGCTCATAGAAGCCCTCCAACATACAGGTACAGTTCTAAACTTAGAAAACAGGAAAGAATGATCTGACTTTATTCAATAATGTGAAATATTATTAAGGTCATATACACTGCAAAAAAAGAATTGAGAATGACCGAATGAATTAATGTTACACTTATATAGCACCTTTCTAACACCCAAGGACGCTTTACAATCAACACGGCACAATCCATTTACACACTTAGAACTCGACCACACACTGGTGAGAAACGGAAGCCAATTGCACACAGCATCTCAACCAGAAGCGACCATCCATCTGGAGTAATGCGTCAAACATGAGGGGTATCACCCTGGACCAAATCTTGGGGTATGCCCAACCAAATCTTGGCAGACACAGATGCATTCATACACACACATTCATTCACACATACCAGGGTCATTTAGAGTAGTCAATTAATCTAATCTCCATGTTTCTGGACTGTGGGCAGAAACCCACGCAGACACTGGGAGAGCATGGAAACTCCACCTAGCTGGGGGCTTGAACCCAAGACCTCAGCGCTGAGAGGTGAACGTACTAACCACTAAGCCACTGTGCTGAAGATTGAGGAGATAAAACCAAACTGTGTGGCGGATACCCATTACCATATTTAGAGTGCAGTGTGACCGATTGCTGATACATATTGATAATATCATGTGTTCTTGTTGTTGTTGTTGTTGTTGTTATTTTTTATGTATTATTATTATTATTATTTACTTTTATGTTTGTTAAAATATAAAAAAAAAATGGTTTGATAAGAGACAAAAGGATAGGTTTATCATCTGCCCATGGAATGTTGAAATTGACACTAGAACATTGTTTTAGAGGAGCCACTCTACACACCTGTAGATGTCCCTGTAAATTTGCTGGGTTTTTTTGTTTTGTTTTCCAGCCTTGTAAGCTGTGCAGATGATCTAAAAACAACAAAAGTTTGCCACATTAATTTATCCGAATATGTTGAAGGGTACTATACGGTTTAATTATTTGTATAATAAAGTGGGAAAAAAAGCTGTGTGTTGTTTTTGTTTTCATTGCTGCCATGATCATATTCATGTTGTCATCAGAAGAGTGTAAAATTATAATTTTTAATTTCAAACAAATCTTGTGTCAAAATATTATATTTAAATACAAAAAATGTTTGACAAATCAAAAGAGCATGTTAACTAGAAACTGAGGTAGTCATCGATTTGCTAGTATTTTTGGCTGAAGTTTTATTTGAACAGGATGGTGAGGTTTACTGGGTTGCACAGCCGCAGGCATCCTGGGAGCTGCTGCTGGGCCCTGGCCTTTCAGAGAGCTGCCCTTTTCATCCACACGCACTGAATGCCTCAGCGCAGCAAGGGAGGGGTGGGTGAGAGAGACCGACAGAGAATGAAAGACTGATGGGTTAGTGGGAGGCCTACAGCTGTGTGTGACTGAGTGAATTCTGCTTTCTCCAGATAAGCCCCATTCTTCTCCACTTTGCTCTTCTCTTTCTTGTGCGTGTTGCAGTGGGGTTCACTCCTGGCCTGGCCTCTTGTTTCTGTGCATCCTAGCATCAGCTAGAGCTCTTCCCACTTTTGGATTAATCCAATTACTGTGACCCAGAACAAATGTTTGTTTGCCCAGTCAAAACTAATGTCATAATAGAGTCAAAGACAAGGGCTTCAGAACTTCAGCCACATACATATACAGTGCCTTGTGAACATATTCACCCCCTTGACCTTTTGCCTATTTTGTTACAACCTGTATTGACTTTTTTATCTGAATTATATCTAATGCATCTGCACAAAATAGTCTAAATTGGTGAAGTGAAATTGGAAAAATAAATCTAAAAAATTTTTTACTGAAAATTGGCATGTGCTATGAAACCCCTAAAAAGATCTGTACCAATTACCTTCAGAAGTCCCATACTTGGGAAATGAAGTCCACCTCTGTGCAATGTGTCACATGATTTCTGTATATACACACCTTTTCTAAAAGGCACCAGAGGCTGCAACACCATTAAACAAGAGGCACCACTAACCAAACAACACCAGGAAGCCCAAGGAGATCTTGGGAGATCAAGGAGAAACAAGTTGGGAACAAAGTTGTTGAGAAGTACAAGTCAGGGTTGGGTCATAGAAAAAGATCAAAATCTCTGATGATCCCCCAGAGCACCATCAAATCCTTTATCATCAATTGGAAAGAGCTTAGTATTGCAACAAACCTGCCAAGAGAGGGCTGCCCACCAAAACTGTCAGACCGGGCAAGGAGGGCATTAATCAGAGAGGCAGCACAGAGACCAAAGGTAATCGTAAAGGAGCTGTCAAGTTCCCAAGCAGACTCTGGATTATCTGTTCATACGTGCACAATAAGCTTTACACTCCTTAGAGCTTCGCTTTATGGAAAAGTGGCCAGAAAAAAAGACTTTAACAAAAATAGGAAGGCTCATTTTGAGTTTGACAAAAGGCATGTGGGGGACTCCCCAAATGTATTGATGAAAGTACTCTGGTCAGATGAGGCCAAAATTGAACTTTTCGGCCACCAAGGAAAACAATATAACACAAACTATCATCCCAAGAACACCACCCCCACAGTGAAACATGGTGGTGGCAGCATCGTGCTGTGGGGATATTTTTCAGCAGCAGAGACTTGGAAATTGGTCCAAGTCGAGGGGAAGCTGGATGCTAAGTACAGGGATATTCTTGAGCAAAATCTGTTTCAGTCTGTCAGTGATTTGAGATTGGGGCAGATGTTCACCTTCCAACAGGACAATGATCCAAAGCATTCTGTTAAAGCAACACTTGAATGGTTTAAGGAGAAATGTGTTAATGTATTGGAATGGCCTAGTCAAAACCCAGACCTTAATATAATTGAGAATCTGTGGGCAGACTTGAAGATTGCTGTTCAAAAGCAGAAACCATCAAACTTGAAGGAGCTGAAGCAGATTTGCCTGGAGGAATGGGCAAAAATCACAGTGGCAAGATGGGGCAAGCTCATAGAGGCTTAACCATGGCAAATTGCTTTGTAATTGCTGCAAAAAGTGGCTCTATAAAGTACTGATTTTAGGGGGATGAAATTATATACACTGAAATTTTATATTATTTTGTCCAATTTCTTTGCTTCACAATAAAAAAATAAATAAAATGTTCAAAGTTATAGGCATTTTTTGTAAATGAAATAATGCAACCCCTCAAATAATTCATTTTAATCCTAGGATGTGAGGTAGCAAAACTCGAAAAATGCGAAAAGGGGTGAATACTTTTGCAAGGCACTGTACTGCTGTTTTTTGCCATAAATATTAGATACTAAATACTAGTGAATCTTTAAAAATTAAAATATTGTGAAAAGTTCATTTTTTCATAATTTGTTTCAAAAAGATAAATAAACATTTTGTATATTACATGTAAAGTGACACATTTCAAACCAGTTTTTTTTATATTGACATGACTTGAATTGTAATTTACTCAAAAAGAAATATTGTAATATTTTGAGATTCTGGATTTCTGATTTTCATGAGCCTTAAAACTCACTCATGAATATTACAACAAAGAAGGCTTTAAATGTCACTATACTTGTAATGAATTTAAAATGAAAGCACTTTTTGAAATGTGAGTGTATACACTTTTTTTTTCCATTATTTTCGTATGAAAGAATTTGATTATTTTTTTTTATACAGTGTTATTTTCCTTTCGGCTTGATAAAAACCACCAGTCAACCATTTTTGTTTACCTTATGTTTTGTCGCACTTGTGATCACTGACCATCAGAGGTTGCACTATAGAATTTTGTAGTTAACATCCACTGAAGATGCCATCATGCGATTATAACATTAAAATTAATGCATATAGAAGATAATGACTGATAAATAGCTGTGCACTGTAGTTTTAACCTGTAGGTTAAATCAATAAGCAATATAACAAACTAATATTATTACATTCATCTTGGTCCTGTAATGTAACTGGTAATCAAGTTTCAGTTTAACAAATGTTTCTCATTTTTAATTATGAATTGCCACTTCTCTATTTACTGAGTGAACAAAGCTCGCAAAACTAGAGGTTGTTTATGTGAAAGTAATTTAAAAGTTGCATTCTCCTGACAGTCCACAGGCCTTCCACAGCTACCTGGAGGACATAGTCAGCTACCGCTGGGAGCTGGAGGAGGGTAAGACCAACCCTATGAAAGAGAGCCCTTTTGAGGAACTTCCTGTCCGCACGCAGGTGGAACTCCTTCACAGACTCTGTGATTACCGCTTGGATGCTGCTGATGTCTTCGACCTGCTTAAGGTAAGATCATAAAGAATAAAGATACGCTTAAGTAACCACTTGGCAAAATATGAGGAAAGAAAAATCTGTGATAAGTGGACAGTCTGTAGTTGCCCTTAGAAACGTGTCTTCATTTCTGCCGTGCTGTGACCAAACACCATTAAGACAACTGTAAAGTAAGCTGATGTATAGTTGAGTGACATGTCAAAATGTGTACCTTTTCTTTTTAATGCACACTTTTGTCTTTATTTCCTGAATTTAACCTTTGGACAAAAAGTTATGAAACATTAAACACTGTACATTGTATTTTTGCAATGTGTTAAATTCAGTTGTGCACTTAGATGTGCAAAAAATATTTAATTTGTTCCATGTAGAGGCATTTACATGATACTTATTCACACCTAGAAAATCAACAAGACTTCACAAACTTCCACACACTATGTTAAAACAAATGCAAATTCATATTAGTGCAGTAAAACTACTTTTTATTATTTTGAGTGTATCTTGTGCACTAGTTTGAAGAACTTTGTTTGGTTCCAGATGTTTTCTCATAATCAAACAAGCACAAGCATGCTTTAAAATAGTAAATAAATTGTAACATACTTGATTTTACACAAGTATTGATTATCCAAACCATGTAGTCTTACTTTGCAGTCAAGTGGTTTTGTTGTGGTTGCTGCCATGTTGAGTACATCATTCAACAAAAACAATGGAGCAAACTTCACACTTAGCAGAGCAGAAACGATACTCAAATACATTACTTCAGATATATACAACACACATTTATTAACACCTGAGCTTTTTTGACCGCTGGCCTCATCGGATTCAATGCCAAACCTATCATTTCATGATATTTATACAAACCGGATTCCAAAAAAGTTGGAGCACTAAACAAATTGTGAATAAAAACTGAATGCAATGATGTGGAGGTGCCAACATCTAATATTTTATTCAGAATAGAACACAAATCACAGATCAAACGTTTAAACTGAGAAAATGTATCATTTTAAGAGAAAAATGTTTCAAAATTTCACGGCGTCAACAAATCCCAAAAAAGTTGGGACAAGGCCATTTTTACCACTGTGTGGCACCCCCCCTTCTTACAACACTCAACAGACGTCTGGGGACAGAGGAGACCAGCTTCTCAAGTTTAGAAATAGAAATGCTCTCCCATTCATGTCTAATACAGTCCTCTAACTGTTCAATAGTCTTGGGCCTTCTTTGTCGCACCTTCCTCTTTATGATGCGCCAAATGTTCTCTATAGGTGAAAGATCTGGACTACAGGCTGCCCATTTCAGTACCCGGATCCTTCTCCTACGTAGCCATGATGTTGTGATTGCTGCAGAATGTGGTCTGGCATTATCTTGTTGAAAAAT